>JBBPKT010000054.1:0-53408 GCA_038089395.1 Pulveroboletus frians
TCTGTCGATTAGGTGCGGAAGGATATGCCACCGTCGGGCCAACTACGATCACACGGGCGGGCAAGGAGGCTCTGCGTCGCCCCGGCTCGCTCGCTTCCATGCCAACTGGGCGCGCCCGGCCCGGCTCGCACGACCACTCCACGCCAACACGGACGGACAAGATCGCGTTCGCCCGTGTGGTTCGTCACGTACGTATGTTCGTTCCCCATCTCGGCTGTAAATAAACGTCGACAGACCTGCCTCGATCCGAACCGATCACCCAATCTCGTACAGGCCACCTTCCGTTGACATCCATTCGTCCCGCCGCTGCGCGTTATTTTCTACTCGGCCCTCGCCAAGATCCCTGGCTCGGTCAGATCTCCCCAATGCAAACTCAACTTGTCCTCCTCCCTCCTACTCACCTTCCACCCACCCCCAACAACCCCCTTGGCCGAATCCTGGACAACGCACACCCCCCAGTCGCCCCATCGGGCCCGAACGACCCGACCCTCTTCCCTCTCCTTCCTCGCGATCATACTTCCTCACCCCACCATTCTATTTCAAGTCCGTCCCAGCCGACACCTCATGTCTCTCCTTCCCGTCACACCCCCCGCACCTTCCCCCCACATCCCGGCCTGCGTCCCACACCCGAGCCCGAGCTTCCAACCCCAGTACCCCCCTCGTCATCCCAGGCGCGTCCCGCTTCATTACTTCAACCGCCTCACAGCGCACCACATTATCTCAATCACTTTCCCTCATCGGCAAATTCCTACATTCCCAATATGGACCGTTACTCAATCGCAAACCTTGCAGACCGCTATTTACGGGGTAGTGATAAATACCCTCATAATCAGAACAATCCCCTCTTGGACCAGCGCCGCATGTCTGAACCTGCCATGCGTGGTAGCGCAGCAGGCGGCTACACATCTAATACGCCCGATCTCTCCGGCGCCCGGTATCAGCAACAGTACTCGTACTTGCCTCCCCGATCGTACGCCAACCACCACTCCTCTCCCCTCGATCGTCCTTCAGACATTCGCCCCATCACCGCCTCATCGTGGAAAGAAGATAATCGGCTTCCGCTACACTCTTATGGTTCCGTCGACCTAGAAGAACCACTGTCTCCCCTCAACCCTACTTTCTCTGGTGGAGAAAGCTCACCTCCCATGGGTATGTCAACGGCGATGTTTGAGTCTCTCCACGAGGACTATGGTCCATCCCCTCCAGGCACGGGCACATCCACTTCTTCCAACGCACCCACACACCCACATGCCTACTTGGCTGGTGGCCCAAGCTCACCTTCAAATATCAACAAGCAATACTCCTTTGTCTCTCTGCCCGGAAACACCATGAAGAAGCGACCGCGGCGCCGTTATGACGAGATCGAACGCTTGTACCAGTGCTCTTGGTCAGACTGTACAAAGGCATACGGCACTCTAAATCACCTGAATGCGCATATCACGATGCAGAAGCATGGCTCAAAGCGCAGCCCTAATGGTACGTTCCATCCCTACCCTCTGTCGACCATTCCGAGACACGTCTCGTCCCATGCTGACAAACCGGCGATTTTAGAGTTCAAAGAGCTTCGCAAACAATGGCGTAAAGCGAAAAAGGAAGAGGCAGAAGCCAAGGCGCTCGGTGTAGTACGACATGGTTCCCATCAACACCAACTCTCCCCACAGAATCTTACCTCCCGCCACTCCATGTCGGATGCAGACTATCAGGCCCACAATCATACCCGTCCCCATTTCGACTACGCTCATCCTCCCGAACGATCAGGAGAACCTGTTGTTCCTCTAGACGACTTCCATGACTCCCTTGCCCCTCAGCAAGGTGTTTACCCCCATCGATCACAGCGATACACTCCCTTTGTCTCTCCACACTCTCAACACAGCGGGGTACAATACCCACCCCCCGATGCTGACACATCCAACATCTCCGCGGATCGCCTACCAGCAAACAGCACTCTCTTGACACCGCTACCGGGATACGGACCATCCTCGATGAGTGGCTCCTCCGGTTTCAACGCGTATGAACCCTACGATCTCTACCGTAATGACAGCCGTCCAAGAACTGGCCAGGCAAGCCCTGTGAGCCACGGCGATAGTGGACGATCCCGCACCAGCCACGCTAACCCCAGAACTGGCCATGATCGTGATTACCCATAGCAATGATGTCTTCTGCGACCCGTCCAACTTTGTTCTCTCCTTTCAATCCTTTTGTTTTCGCCCACGACATCACTCTGCATTTGACATGACCACGACCATCTGCGAAAAAGAACCCCGGTTTGTTCTCACTGGCCGAAAGTAACCTTCGCGTCCAAATTCAACGCTCCATCATCCCTACAATACGAGCATAATAGGTAGCTTTGCATTCTTTACGTGGATATATTTTATTACTCTATGTTCATCCCAGAAGTTAACGCCGACTCATGTTGCTAATCACAAGTGTGGCAAGGCCATGTTTTTCCGTGTAGTTTACATTTGGAAACGGACAAGGATGCTGCATTGTTCATGGCCTTTTGGGAGCTGTCTGCGGAAGCTACAGAACTCAACCCCGATGAGTACGTGGGGTCAACCAACACGACAGCTCTGTCAATGTTCCTACCGCAAAGTTCGTGTCTATTGCTACGTATCCAAGGTCTAGCAGTGTCCCGAAAACGGTCAGCGCAGCTTTTATGGATTACTATCAAAGTGCGTCGACGTATCCGAGTTTGCATATCACGCGGTCGCTGAACATCCAGAGTACATTCGAGCCTTGATCACCCGTCTCTCACGCGCAAGGTGGTGCGATAGTATCTGCTTCCATGAAATCTGGTGCCCATTGCGGCACTGGAGCAAGGATTGGGTAGTCACTAGGCCGCTCCACGTCAGGCGACGTTCGTGATTGGTCTTCGCAAAAACGCTCAAACGCCTAAGCAGCTGTGATTGTACCACTCCCGCGCCAGATCCAGTAGTCCAATGGGGTGCAGCGGACGAGGACGGGGTGTACGCACGCTCAATCAACCAGGAAGCACGAACCCGGTATTCGCCATCTATTCTCACGAAACCTTCTACTGCCGTGCAATTAGCAGGGCCGTTGTACGTGATGGATTTACGGGGGTCTATGAAACTTACCCTGCGACGACTCCAACACCTGGCAGGGCCACCGTCACTCCATCCGACCCGGGGGATTTGTCGGATGGATCCACCCGTCCGAAGTGGCATTGTCTGCTGCTGCTGCGCAGTAAGCGATAATGAGTATTGACGCCGCGGGTTGGTCTTTCCCTCCAAGGGTCGACGTGTGCTCGGCTCCCTCGTGCTTATACTATTTTGGTGCGCAAAAGAACACGCGAAGCATGATCATGTGCTCCCGCATGTAGGGGGCCTCAGATTTTATCGCACCACATGTTGGCGGGGAAAATGGCTCGTTCTGGCTCTTTTGCGAATGATGGGCCGGGTGGGCGAGTGCTAAATTCTCCCGTTTTACGGCACGCAGCGTCACATTCTGAACATCCAACCTATTGGGTCTGTGTCCCCGCTGCGTGCGATCAGTCCGATTAGGACGCATCACGCCTCGGGTGTCTTGCGGGACTTGGTAGCGATTTTGCCGCCGAGTTGTACTGCCGAGCTGTGCTTTGTGGCGCTTCGGGGGCCAATCAACAATAGAAGTCAGCCTTCTCGACTTCCTTGCGCCGGAAGCAGTTGGCCGTGGGAACGACAGACTTGCCGGGCAGAACGTGAGTTGATAGAGCCACCCACGACATCCCACGCATCGGCATGCGTGGAAACCCCGTGCACAGGAGTCGAGTTCGCTCAGTCACCCGACAGTATTCTTACCCTCTCCCAACTGCGGGCATGCCCCCACTGTCGCATTCACACGACTGAAATGGTCGCCAATCTTATCTGCCACCGTATCTGGCATCACGTGCGCCGGATGATCCCGTAAGCTGCCACCCTCTAGCCTCCACTTGATCTACCAGACGCGTTCAAAAATTTAATTAGTCTTCTTCGTAATCACAACAGTCGAATGGCCGCCGGGTGTGGAGTCGTCTAGTAGAGTCACGCGATAACGTTACACAGCTGCTTTGCTCATAAACTTGGCGCTGCTAATAATACGAGGCACTGATAATGCGGTTTTGGAGACGCTCGATTCCATTCAGTCCTGAGAAGAGCAGCCTTCCTTTGCGGAGGCGACGCTTGTCCCTCAATGGGAATATCAACACTCGGCTATACGGAGGCTGCCATACCCATGTCACGGTCAGAAGCACAAACGTGTAAAAAAAAAAAATTCAGCGTAGGGGGTGGCGTACGGCTCTCGTCGACGGGCGCCTCAACTCCGTCCAGACCATCGGAGTTGTGTAATGCTTGAATGCATTGGGGGATGCCGTCGGTGGTCCGCCCGTCAGGTAATTCAAGTAATCATTATCACTGCAGGAACGACAACACGTCAAGGCAGTCGGTTCAGCCTGAGCGCGCAGCTATGATTGGGGGAAGAAGACACACCGCTTACCATCGGAGCTGCGCTCACTAAATAGCGGGTGACATCCATCCTGTAACTATAAGCAGCGCCTGGCGCTATGATGCTCGGCTTGTAAACGCCGAGACCGCAACACCGACACGTTGGGGTGAGCCCGAGTGCCCGCCGCCATCGAGAGGAGCGACGTCCTCCACGAGTTGTGCAATGACGGATACTTCCGCTCCTGTGGCTATGCTGATATCCACCTGATTCACATCGACTCATTCAAAGTAGGGCACTGCGCACGGACTACGGCGCGTGTTCGTGCACGTTTGCCATCCTCGTCCTGCCCGACCATAGTCGTCTGCAAACTATGCCAGGCCTTCAAGATATCCCTATAGAAGTGCTCCTAGACAACTTGTTGCCATCTCTACCCACCCCTGATCTTCTGCGTCTCGGATGCACAAATCACTTCTTAGCCTCCCTCTGCAATGATGAGACGTTTTGGAAGAGAAAGCTTCAAGAGGATTATAACTTCTCGGGTGAAGATACCGCTCGTTCCACCGGCTGGAAATTCATCTATCAGGGCTTGACCCACCCACGTACTTACCTGTGGGGGTAAGGGTTACTCTGATTTATCGTCATCCATGCCTTTTGCTAACGTCTCTGCATTTAAAACCCAGGGAACCCACCCATGGGAGGCTGGGAGGGATACGACCGCCATCCTCTAGCGTCCGGGATGTACCCTTTCCAGTCGGACTTCGGTTCGGTAGCGGATTTCGCATCGTGCATATAGCCGCGGCTGGCATGTACATCGGCTGATATTCATAGAGGGAAAAAAAGCTTAATAACTCTTCAGGTGCTTCTTCGCGCTCGATTCAAAGGGCAACGTGTATGCGTGGGGTGAGGCTTATTTCTTTCCATCTCGGATTTTGCTCCCTGTTGACCATCCCTCCAACTTGAAGGCACGTTGAACGGACTTGGTTATGCGCTTCAAAGAGACGGGTTTGCCACGCCAGCCAAGCCCGCGTATACACCAATGAGGCTTGAGTTGCCCACAGCAATGCGGACCATTAGGCAAGCGGCCACCTGTCCGCAATCCCCGTTGTTCTCACACGCCCTTTTGACAGCTGCGGGAGGCTACATGCTACCGGTCTTGATGAGAGGTTACATGTTTGGAATTTTTTGAGCTTCGGTCGGCCCTTCCGACTCGTAACGCCGCTCTTGGATGGCACTGTCCCAGATTCAACCCCGGTACAGGTAGAGTCTGGGTGGTCCTTTTCTTCTGTCCTCACCAAAGGGGGAAACGTTTTCGTTTGGTGGCCACTGAACGGTGACATGAAGCAACTCATCGATGCTCGCAATACCGCCATGGACCGGCAGGGGCTATTCGCCAATTCGACAGAGGACGGAGTAATTCCGTGTGCTCACTGGGAGTTGTACGAGGATCCGTACAGACTTCCTGAGCTTCCCCGGTTGCCCAAACTGGATGAGACTGATGCTGAAGATACCGGTGCCTACCTCGTAAAGATTGCTGGCCTAGAAAGCCACCTTATTGGCCTGACAAACCATGGCCATGTGGTCAAGATATTGGTGCAAACGAGCAACACAGCCAGACTAGAAGGATGGACATACGTGCGTCGATACCAGACCTGGTGCACTCATCATACTCATCGACGTTCCTTAGCTTCCTCAGTTTTCAGAGTCAGAGAGGATCAAGCAACATGTTACCTCTGCTTCATCGAACTTGTCGTTATTGGGAGACATACGGATTACCCATGTCAGTCAAGGGGAACTATTGTCGTGATGCGTTGGACTGACTAGGAACAGATTTCCGCGCAATTTGAAACATTCGTAGCATACTCCATCGGATCCTCTTCCTCTTCCGTCGTGCTCATGGGTTCACATGAAACTACCCCGGGTACAGAACCTCGTGTTCTTCCGGCCCTACAGAACAGAAATATTATATCCGTTGTCCTTGGTGACTACCATTTTGGTGCCTTGACCTCCACAGGAAAGCTCCTAACCTGGGGACAATACTCTCGCGGAGCCCTGGGCCTCGGTGACCCCATTACAGTTGAACCCGGCCAGCCGGGAGGCTACAGGACCGAACAGCAACGGCAACATGCTTCAGAACGGGGGGGTCCTCCCCCTCCCCCTGTGGCGGAGCCAACTGAAGTCAGATTCGACCACGGAGGAAAGCCAAACAGAAATAGATTCTGCTTTGCAGTAACCGCTGCGGGCTGGCATATGGGAGCATTAGTGATTGATTTAGAGGTACGACTGTGTTCTACAGGGGGCGTCGATGTTATACTAACAATAAAATTATTGTAATCTTTGCTTATAAAGCCGAGTGACGCGGACAGTGAGGAAGACACAGTTCCAATGCCAGGGGGGTTCCCATCTGGTGCTGGACCCTCTACGACCGTCAACCCCCCTGGTTTGCGGGGCATTTCCACGCCATCCATATTTCGCGTTGGTTTCGCTGGTAGAGGAGCTACACGTGGATGGCCCCATGGGCCCAGGGGTCGTTGAGGGCGATATCCCCGTTCCCCGAGCTACGAGAATAATGTTTTGACTTCATAATGATTTCTAGCTGCGGGTGTATTTTTATGCCAGCGTTAGTCGTAATGACCAAGGATGACCACAAGCTTTATAAATCTGTGCTGATGGGCTACTGTCTGCACGAAATGTTTACAGATATTTCGCCGGAGCCGTTTCAAGTGCGTTGTCTGTACCCCGGGTTTGACTAACATGCGCCAGCGGCATTCCATGCCCGGAGGATACAGCCATAAGCGCAGTACTCGTCCCTGGTAAACCCCTGGATCCCCAAAGGTATACATAGGGTCTTGCCTCTCTTCCTTCCCCCAATGGCCTCCCCCATCATCTTTTACGACATCCCTAGTAAACTCAACACCAACGCGTGGTCAGTCAACCCGTGGAAGACGAGGTAAAGCTTTTTCTTGGGAATTATATTATGGAGTTAAGTAGGGCCACAGATACGCGCTCAACATCAAGGGTATCCCCTACAAGACCGAATGGGTGGAATACCCTGACATTGAACCCCTCGCCAAACGGATCGGTGCGCTCCCCACCAAAACCAAAGAGGACGGCACACCTTTATACACCATCCCGATCATCTATGACCCCAACACCGGCAGAGTCGTCTCTGATTCGTTCCCTATCGCCGAGTACCTCGATGCCACGTACCCCGGCAAAAACACCCTCTTCCCGTCCGACACCAAAGCGCTCGTGGACGCCTTTGAGAGCGGTGTCGTCGGTGCCTTCCGCGGAATCGTACCGCTGCAACTCGCCGCGAGCTGTGCCGTCTTGAACCCTCGCAGCGAGCAATACTTTAGACGGACTCGGGAGGCCAAGTATGGCAAACTGATTGAGGCGTTTTCGCCAGAGGGTCCCCAGCGTCAGGCTGATCTGGAAAAGTGCAAGGAAGGGCTCGCCACGGTCGATCGTTGGCTGGCGAGGAGTAATGGCATGTTTGTGCTCGGTGACACAATCTCATATGCAGACGGCGTTCTTGCAGCTTGGCTCACTTGGATCAAGCTCACCAACGTCATCTGGGACGAGATTGCGACGTGGCACGATGGACGGTGGGCAACCTACCTTGAGAACGTCGAGAAAGCGGGCTATGCCACCGTGTGATGCCCTGTTGCCCGAATGGAAGATCGGAAGTTGATAGTAAATGCGATGTGTAATGATATGTATTGACACCTTTTGCTTGGCATATCAAGTCACCTGTCGAACTTTGTTTGAAAGAATCCTGAAGCAGAACTAGGAATTATCGAGGCGCTGATTCGGATCTTCATTTCTAGCGATATATGGTCAGATCATCTGGTTTGCCGACCCCAGCGAACTCCGACCATTACCCGAGAACCCGGAGATGTGAAGGAATAAAATAATGGGCCTGGCCGGGAATTGAACCCGGGACCTCCTCGATTCAGGATACCCTAACAAGGAATCATACTACTAGACCACCAGGCCGATGCTTGAAGAGGCTGACATGAATAAACTCACTCACCCAGTTCAACTCTTGGCAGAAAAAGGACGAGGTCACAAAGGAGTGCATAATTTGAAGGAGCGTGCGATGGAAGGAATGTAAAACACGACATGCGTAAGTAAATTCATGGTGTCCCTATCTGAATCGGAAGATATGCCGTAGCGGAGTCGAGAGCCGACTCTTCGCTGTACCTTCAATCCCTCTCCGTAAATCGGTCTCAGCGGCGGAAAACCCCTTCGGCTTCGCTTCAGCCCGAGGAACCGGATCTTTGTTCACCTTGACACGCGTATTTCGGCAGCGACGCTCAATCGAGGTTGTTGGTTTGGAAGGTTCTACTGTCTTGCCACCGCCGGGGCGCATGGGCGCACGATTTCCGTTCTCTTTCATTCGCTTGGGAGGCAGTCGGGATTGAGGAGCGGACTTCCGGACGATCTTCCCAGACACTGGCGTTTCTTTGACTGGGGCTGGATCACTTGATGGCCTGGGCGCGTTCGGCATCGGTGTGCACAGTCTATCGGAGCAAGCGACTGACGGTGGTGGGGGAGTATGGTTCTGGGATTCATTGGTGATCGTATCTTCGAACCGAACGCACTTGACCTTCTTCAAGATGCCTCTTACATTCGGGGGTGTCGATGGGCTGATAAGAGCGGGACGGGGCGGCAGTGGGTCCCCTGGAGGGTCACTAAAGCAGCTCACAGGCAGTTGTAATACAGACACCGAACGAGGGCGAGACGTAGATCCGAGGTGCCCAGTAAGGCTAGGGCCCTTCGCAGGCGTTGAAGAGTCATCAGGGAGGAAAATGCTTGCATCAGAAATGATTATCCTAGGAACCTGACTGTCGTTCGATTCCAGGAGATCGTCAAAAGTGGCAAGTCCGCGAGTAAACACCCACTCGTCGACACTGAGCGAAGTACGGGTCATCTCTGTTTGCAGATGTAACGGCTCCTGGACATAAGTCGGCACGTCGTCCACAAGCGCAGCGCATTTCGACTTGAGGTCCAAGAGCATGCTCTGATGGTCCGTAAAGGTGGGAACAGGAAAGGTGTCAAATCGAGGGGACCAAACACTTGGGGAGCCCCGAAAGGCAGTCGGAATATCAGGGTATTCCAGCTCCTCGATGAGATTTCCTTTCAGGTTCAAAGCGCTTAATGACTTTCCACGGCGGGCAGCCAGAGGCGCGTCGGCCCTGGTTCCTGTCATTCTGACTGGTGAGCCAGAGGGAAGTAAGGCTGGCGGTGAAGCTCCCGGTGACGCCCGTATGATACGGCACGGAGTCTGCGAGGCCTTTAACTCACCGCGGAGGATACCAAGATTGACGTCCGCGGACTTGATAGGAACGTGTGAAATCAACGTGGGGAATATTTCCGTTGATGCGCGAATCGGGACAGATGCTTCTGAGAACTTGCACGACCCTCCCGGATAAGATACCTGGCCAGCAGCGGCCGATAATCTATTGGTATCAGTAACGTGCAAATACCCTTTCACGGTTTCGTGTTGCTCGTTGGCAGATTTGGCCATAGCAGCTGGAAATATGGACCCTTCTGCGATCCATTTCCTTTCCGTAGCAGGCCTCTCACAAGTCCATGGGATATGTTTTGGAGGACTATCTGACATCAGAGTTTCCTGGATCCTTATAAGCATACGCCCAAACAGATTACGGACGTAACTCACGACCCATTTCTGCACGTATAATTGTTCCTTTATCATCAATTTCATACGAGGAATCGTCGGAGCCGTCAGAAGAGGACGCGTGTGTTCTTCTTCCCAGAGGAAATCACCCAACTCGAAAGCTTCTGAACGGATGGGGAAGGGAAGCCACGTACGGTGCGAGTTCAGGGCGAAAAACGGCGGTCGACATCCCTTGGGAAAGGGTGGGATGTCCTGCAAATAGGTATCTTCCAAGCACAAAGCATCGTCAGCATCATCAAACGCGAAATCTTCGGCTAATAGGTTAGGCAGCGGCTGGACACGGCACAGAATGTCTCTGATGTCAAGAGAACATGATGGAGACAGGTTGCGCGGAGAGCGATCCAGTAAACCAACGCGTATACGTGGTACTGACTGGCAGGAGGGCATGATAGTTCGCAACAAAACTTTAAAGCAAAGGGAGAAGTTGGAACAGCGAGGGGCTGACATGGGGGGAAATGAAACGATGGTGGCTGACGCATCACTGGAGGCTTACCGGGCCGAAAGAAAGCTGGCCATGCATCACATCTGTTGACGAAGCTGAAGGGTCTGGGCACCTTAAAATGAATGCAGACTATAATGCAGGTTGAAGTCAAGCATGAAGGGGTGATCCAGATACATATACGACATACAGAAACAACCACCAGCCGATTTCAGGGCGATACATCAGATTTTCAGCCATGGCAAACGCATTCTCTTTCCCTGACGCAACGCGCCCTCAATTGGGACATTACCAGAAGGAGCGCTCGGACGAGATACTGCAGTAGTATTGCATCTCGAACGCTGGAACAACGTCTTGAATGTCGTTCTATTCAAGGGTGAAGAAGCGAGTGAGGAAGTTGGCGAGGGACATGGCGTGGATCGTCGCTCAAAAAAACGGCGGTGATAAGAGATGTCAGGAGTTAGACCCGACGAGTGAGGAGAACAGTGTGAAGGGTGACTAGAGTAGCCACAGACCGGATATGCGACGGGAGAATTGGAACTGCCCACAAGGAATTCAGGAGTATTACGCTGTACGAGGGAAAATTCGAAACTGAATCAGAAGCCTGATGTGACGCAAGGAGCTGCACATACACTGGGAACGTATATAAACCCCTCTGACTTGCAGCTGGTACGAGAAAGCGTGTTTATTGAATTACCTGGCATGGTACCTCTTGGGGATCCCTGGATGTTTGATACTTTTAAACATGCCAGCAAGTCAGTGAAAGTAGTGCATACGACAAGATCTCGGTGAGCACCACACTCGCTATTAGGCGGAGTAGCAGATAGCGAGCGGCTCTTCCCTTTGTTGGGAAACACTTCATTACTCGGATAGTTGACGCCGTCGCTACAAGCGCCAGTCCCTGGATGTCTGGTCAGGCGAGTTGCATGCATGGCTGACTTGACATCGGATACGCAATCCCCAGATGAAGAAGTTGCTTTGACCCAGCTAGCTAAGTCATCCAACTGTCGGAGGATATCTTGCATGTCTTCTGGCAGGCCGTTTTCCCCAGATGAAATTGAGGGAAAGTCACGATTGTCCCTGGTATCGTTGGCTCGGCGGTCCACGACAATGTGGGTAAACATGGGCTTGCCGTTCACTTCTGCCGGAACAAGGGCGAATGTCATTCCGGAGCGCTTGGACGAGTACTCCGTGTCTGTCTCGGGTAGCGATAGCACCGGAGGACTGATCGGGGGGGTAAACGAGCGATAAGGCCGCAGGGGGTGTAAATGGACGGGATCGGAATGTTTATCGTCCTGACTGTCTAATAGGTCATTCCAGCAGTGCTTGGACACTCCGGACGACGATGCCACACTATGTTCAGCCCGAGTAAGTGGAAGGGGAGAAGAAGGGGAATTCAACAAGTGCGATGTAACGCATGGAAGAGTGTAAGTTAGAGAACCGTTGGAAGCTGGTACTCGTGCTTGCCACGCGGATTGATTCTCGTGCAACGAGAGGGAGAGAAGACTCGGTGGAATGGCTTGTTGCCCGACGGAATACGATGGAGAGGACAGGGACGAATGCGCGTCCAGCATGAGATAACGACGGGGGTCGTCGGCCTGCACGGCGAACTGCACGTCTTTCAAGGGAGTCGGACTGGATTTTCTGGACGTCTTGTACATCATGACAAGTTGCTGAGAGAAGGTGAAGTGGAGCAAGGGCTGACTCGGGCAACATGGTGGATAATGGTCAAGTCAGCCTCCAAGCCTCCGCGCGTTCTTCGCGACCCCGCAAGCCGACGTTACCCACCATCCTCGACCCCAGTCTACTCGTGTCGGTGAGCGCCCTTCCATTTTGCCTCCAGATGAAGATTTTCTTGCGTTTGCACGTCAGTCAGAACGGCGAGTGTTTGCACTCGTACGAGAGGACGATTTTCGCGCCTTTGCTGATATCGCTTGCCCTTGTCTCTCTTCAACTCACGACCATCTTTCAGTGGTTATACTTATTGCTAGCGGTACTCCGCTTGTCAACCGGTTTCTGTGGCATTAACTCTTCCTACACACCTCCATGTCTTCCGCCAACAATGCGAGTGCTTCACGCACTACGCTCACCCCCCCTACCACTAACGGGGCACTATCAAAGTCCCCCGGGGGACTCGTTCCAACCAACAATGTTACGACCAAAGAAGGCGTCACTGTCCGCGCTCGCATTGACCCTACTCTCGCTGTCGAAGATGTTGTGCGTCAGCTTTGCATCAACCTCAAGGTCACCGACCCTGCAACTCATTTCGCATTGAGGGACCGGGACACCGATGAGCTGGTAACAAATGATAATCTCAGGAAGAAGATCAAGAACAAGGCTCACCTGAGGTCCCCCATCTTCCGATCTTGCTCACTCAGCCGCTGACTCAGTACATTCTAGACTAGTCAATGCTTCCCATATCGAGGCCGAGGAGATCGTCCAAAAGCTCACTTTTCGAGACGAAAAGACTCTCAGATTGTCGCTGTTCTCGTTGCAAAAGTTTATTAAAGTATGTTTATCCATTGTCTCCACCAACCAGCCTGACCCACAACACCTTAGGAAGAAAAGTTTGCTCAAGAGTTTCTAAATCGTGATGGCCTACAGGCTCTCGTCCACATTATCTATACTGAACATGGAAATACCCTCGCAGTATGTCTCTCCTATCTATCTCAACGGTGCTCGTTCTCAGGCAACCTTCCACACAAGTACGCACTCACAGCGATGCAAAATTTGATGGACCTTGAATATGGTTGGGCCATGCTTAACGACGAGTTCATCTCGAAAATAGTGCAGATACTCGCATCATCCCATTCCTTGATTAACGTCTGTCGGCCTGCGACAGCAATCTTGAAGAAGCTTGTTGAAGCCGATCCCATGAATGCACCAGGTCCTACCATGGCCAGTTCGAGTAGGAGCCCACCTCAGTTGCCACCGGACTCCGTCTACAGGTTCGGATTTCAGTGTGTGTTCGAGCAAATGCAGAGGGGGAAGGGGTCTTTGGAGACCGTCATTAATCGCCTAGGAAGCGCCGACACTGCCATGGTGTTGAACAGGTTTGTACTATCCTCGGCGGCTGTTCCCAGACTCACTGGCTCATCATTTTGCTAGCTTGATGTTGATAAACTCACTCTTGTCTCGCGTGAATGATGCCCGATGGGAAGAATTTATTTCTGAACTTGAGCGGCTGAATGTCCGAAGAGCTGTTACTGTAGGTTGATCTGCCCCGATGCATCGCTGAGAGACTAAAAGATACTTACAGCGTCTCATGTCATCTCACGTCCTCGACGATTTGACGTCCTGTATTTTGGACTTTCAAGCAAACATGATTCGTGTAACCTACCGGAAGAAGACAACATTGGTGGAGCCCCAGGCGGAACCTACACATGACTCCTTACTTCAGTACATCTGGGACAGCACCAAACTTCGTGAAGAGGTTGATCCAGACGGCCAAGTAGTCAAGTGGAGGAAGCTGGGATTTGGTAGCGAGAATATTATTGAAGAATTTCAGGAAGTTGGGGTCCTCGGCCTTGATTGTCTGTTCAACTTTGTCCAACACAATCCAGAGTTCTTTTCCAAGGTATTTCGCGTGCTTAGATTTTTAGAGCTTTTACTGACCTCAGAGATCAGGCTATTCTAGAGCAACTGAGCCGACCTGAGGAACGCCGTTGTCCGATAGCCCGGGGATCCAACGAGATCGTTGAGCTTCTTTCCGAATATTGGGCTATCTTTGCGCCTGCATGTGCATCTTCTTTTTCTTGATTATTTACAACAGAGATCTGACAAGTCCCTCAGATTCGACGCCAACTACTTTCCAACCCTCCTTCCTCAATTTCTACAAAGTTCACACGCTGGCAATGCATTTCTTTTTGCGGATGTGGAGCGAAAGTGGATCCGCTCGTGATGATTTTAGTCGGGTTATTGCACTCACTCGAAGCCAGTAAGTTCTGCTCCCTCACCCTTGAGCACCTCCTCTAACAAACTGTCACCAAAAAGGGTCAAAGTAGTGCTACGGCGGGAGAATGCAAAAGATTGGCATATCCTTGAACAGGACTTCCTGGAATGCGAGTATCGCGCGGTTCGGGACCGTCAGATGCAGGAACTAGAGGCGGAGGATGATCTACTGAGTAAGGTGCCGGTCCGGTACGTGCATCACCTTGCTAGCTGGGGTGATATGCTCATGTAAAACAGGAATCTAAAGGAGAAGCTCATGAAGGAATCTGCAGAGTTTGTCCGCCAACAACGTATTCAGTGTCTATTGCAAGGCGCCTGGTTCATTAATGGCATTCCGCCGGCACACACGGGAACCCTCAAACGGCCCAATGCGCCTTGGAAATTCATGCGTTTAGTAAGGGCTTACCCATTCTTTTCCTTACCCGTATTGACACGTACGTCTGTAGGATAATGGCTACAAGTATCTGCACTATGTGGACAGTCCCGCCAAATTCGAGGTTCGAAGTGGATTAGAGGATCTCCCAGATCGTATTGAAATAGTCGCCATCAGCCAAATTGCGACTGGCACATGTGTTCCACCTTCAACTACAGTGCACAATCACGTCGACTTGCCTACCTCCATGGCTCCATCACCGCTCTCCTTTTCCTTGTTGACCGCAACCGAGGGATCGTTAGCAGATCAAATTGCCACTGACCAGTCAACATGGGCAGATTGGACAGACGGCTTGAACATGCTCCGACGGGATAGCGGACACGTTACATCTGACGAGACTGCCGGTTATATCAAAGCATTGACAGAAATTGGACTGAAAATCAAGCTTCTCGGTACGTATTTATCTTCCATTCTGGTACTTCCGGGCTTAGTGTAGCTCTATTGCAGACCTTACGGGCGAGAAAGTCGACATACCCAGTGGGCTGGTGGCCGGACCTCCTCCTTCTAACACAGACTTTTTTTTCTCCGACCTGCTCTAATTTTTGTATGGGTTAGATGTAATTCTTGTTTCGGCATGTACTGCCAGTTGGCACAGTACCCAGGTAGAAGATTCTACTATTAGTCGCTCGTAGAGCTTGTTACGGTACACAACTGTTGTCTCAACAGGAAAATATATGAAAGACAACATATGGAAGTGTATGCAGTTGATGCCGCGATATGTCAGCGATACAAGGTAGCAGTTGATGCGAGCATATAAAGTGGATATACAAGGGAGTGAGGTGTGATGGTGTACGGGGGTTGAACCCGTAATGTAATGAAATGAATGCTGTGAGTTGGATCATGCTGGATATGAAAAAATGCAAGAAAAAAGGGCGGAGACAAGGACGGACAAAGAGGCTGCAGCTTAGTTTATAAAGTGGTTTGTTGCCACGTAATTCTGCTGTGGGTGTGAAACTGCGTACTCGTCGCCAGCCTTGAAAAAGGGGACAAATATGGCTTGCGGATCCTTGAAATCGTTATGGACCACGTTTACGAGGTAAGAGTTGTTCATGACATCCGTGATTGACTTGCGCGATGGCGAGCCGGGATCGTACATGTGAGCCCATTTGAAGCCTAGCTCAAAAGCCTCGTCCTGGGTGGGGATCAGTGATGACGGGCTCGTATTAGGAATGAACACGAGCCTTCCATGCCATGAAGCTGATGGTCTCGACAATCGTGGGTTGAATGATCTCCTTGTTGGGGAAGACGCCCCAAGTGACAGCATTTGCGCCATCAGAGTGGGTGTTTGTTCGAAGATCGCCTTGCTTGTTGATGACATAGTACGTCATCTTGGGATCGAGCTCAATGTGGGATATAAGCAACTCCAGCAGGTCCCCGTCCACGAAGAATTCCAGATAGGCCTAAGTGCACAATTTCATCAGCACTCCCTTGCACCGCACACAAGAATTATACCGACCTTTTGATAAACATAGCCATTGCTTGGACCCCATCCAAACTTCGGATCATCGCTCTTCGCCCCATTAACAGCAGGTTGGGAATTGATGGTCAAGAAGCCGAGCCGATTTATCCGAGCCAGGTCTGAAGAAATAACAGAGGTCTCTGATGAAGCCGGCTGATCGGACCAAGGAAGTGCTTTAAGTTGCTTCTCGCAGAATCGAGCGAAAAGATCAGCAACATCGGAAAAGGATTTCGGCTCTCCCCAAAGCCCCAAGGCTTCCTCCTTCTGTATTAATGAAAGGTGGTCGGTAATACTCAAAAGACACGCGTGACCTACATACCGTTTGCTTCAATGAGACACCGTAGCCATCCAGTTCACCATACGCAGGACTCCGAGAGTCACCGAAACGTCCGTTGGGAAACTCGTCCCAGTTCTCAGTACGCGACAAATAAGACTGGGTCCTGTTGGCCCAGAATATTGGTCGAATGGTCTCTTGCCGACGATTCGGTGTGAGAGACTATACACGGGCCCCGAGTTAGGATCAATGTGGAACGGGATCGACGACGTACCTGTCTCCATGGCAGGGGCTTGACGGTCTCGACTCGTGGGACTAGGTTGAGTTCCTCGAGTAGCATTTTAGTGCCCTTCTCTAGATTCATGGTATAGAAATGAAGTCCTTTGATTCCAAGGTCCGCATCGAGGATTTTACGGCACATATCTGCTACCAGCTTTGTACCTATCTCTCTCACCTTCTCGTCATCGTTCTTGTGGGGCTCCAAGGCATCCATAAAGAATTGAGGAATTTTAGTGTTTGCAAGGCTTGTTGCCTTCAAGAACCCGTTCCAAGTCTGGATGGGAGCGATGCCAGGAACAATGGGGACGGTTATTCCCGCGGCCCTAACAGCCTTGACCCAGTCGATAAAGACATTCACGTCGTAAAACATCTGTGTGAAGATGAAATCGACGCCTTCCTCCACCTTCTTCTTGAGATACTGCATTTCGAGCTCGCGTTCTTCCGGTGGGAGGAGTTGGAACTGGGGAAACCCGGGGACTGCTATGTCAAAGTAGTCGCCGTATTCCCTATGGATGTGTCTGACGAGATCGGCTCCGTGAACAAAACCACCTTCGACAGCCTCCCATTCATCCCTGCCTGCAGGGGGATCTCCACGAAGAGCAAGAATGTTACGGCACCCGTGTTGCTTTGCTTCCTACACCATTTTCTGAGTTGTAAAGGGACGAGTGACACTTCCAAATAACTTACTCGGAGAGCGATCCCAACTTTTTCTTCTGGCATATTCGTGCATGTCAAGTGCATGCAAGTCTCGATACCGAGGAGACCCTGACATGTCTTTACCATTTCCGACGTGAGATCAGATGTCCGACCACCAGCGTTCCTACGGCCTGGTCAGCAGGGCCCACAAGACAGATAAGAAAGGACGCTTGCCAAGTAATATCAATAAATTCGGGGCCCAACGCCCGCATGCGCTCTATGCGATCAAGTAAATTTTGGAGGCCCTGAAAAAGAGTAAGACCAGTGCAGTGCGTTAATGAAATGTACACACCTGAGCTGTCCTCGGAGGAAAATACTCGAAAGACCACCATATTTTTCCCTCCTTTGTGGACTGATTGATCTTTTTACTGATTTTCATGATGGAGACGATTAGAAAAGACCGTGAAGGAAGGGGAAGAGAGCAGAAGTGAAAGGGTCTAACTCTCGTGGGTCGGGCGCCTGGACAGTGTCGCGAGATACTTAAAGCAAGGAAGTCCACCGCGATAAGCGGGTCTCAATAGTCGTTGATTACATCATCTTCTGAGACGGAAATTCTGGAACGTGTGACCTGGACTTCAAGCTCCGACTCAATCAGTCTCGCTTATATAATACAATGTGGTACCGAAAAAGCGTCACTCCGCACTAGCAAGCGCACCACCGTTTTTCTCCAACGCCCAATAAACTAGAAAAGGCGTGGTAGCTTACCACCCTCCTGCAAACTGACGTTATTCTAACCGAAAAAGAACATCAAGGCTATGAACCACAAAATCGTACGACTGCTTATTCGGATGAGTCCGGCCAATATTTGTGCCGAGTAATTATTATCAAATCTTCATGTAAAATTGTTCTTCGCAGGGGAGGCGATCCAATATTAGCAGCAGGTGGCTCACAGCAACAGCAGTATAGATAGCATTTGACCAACTAGAATACACCCTTGATCAGAGGGCTGTAGATGGATGGCCAATGCTTTCCGACTGCCAACTGCACGCGTTGCATGTGTCAGGTGAGATGTCAATGGCACGTGACTTTATCGACGCGTTGTTTGGTCCATTATTTGGCTGTGGTTGATATTCCAGTGAGAGCTGCCTCTCTGGTCTCGCTACGATTTCACGCTCATTAACGCCCGGCTTGTCCAAGTGCATTTCTGGCATTTACGATTCGACACGACTATTTCCCTTGTACAATGGGTTTTTTCAAAAGATTCTTTTCAATCAGCAGCAGAAAATCCAAGAAGCGGTCCACAGTCGATCCCTGTGTTGAGTCCCGTCGTCCTGTTCAGGAGCACTTCAAGTCGATCGATGATGCAGAGGTAGAAGTCAGCCGCCTCTTGCGTTCCTCATCCGCCCGATATGCAGCGGAATCACAGATTGGCCTTGGCTCTCTTCCCCCCCTCCGTAAGCTCGCCTAAGCCCACTCGTTCCTCCTGATCCAACCGTGGTCTATGTTTATCCAGCACACCCCATTGATTCGGTCATCCCTCATCCAAAGTCATCGACCCCAACCATTGCTAGCGTTTCTGCTAGGAGCACCTACTCTGTGACCATCCATGGGCGAACTGTCCACAGCCGTACCGAGTTCCCAAATGCGTACCCTCCAATGGATGTGGACTTCACTCCGAAACGGTCATTTACAGACTTGTCCCGCCCTCGTTCCAAGAGCGCGCCCATCACGCCGCGAGATAAGGATCGTCTCTTGCTTCTTCACCAGGATCCTTCTGTAGCAAGTCTTCTAAATCATTACAGCAATGAGGGACACCTTAATTCTGCTCTCTTCTCAAACACCCCTTCCCCCCAGAAGCAGGGACATGTCCAAAGGCGTCGCACAGGATCCACCTTGCGGCAGTTGCTTGGACAACCACCCTCACCAGAGCTGAGAAGCGGTGGTACTGAGGGTGACATATCCTGGGCAGAAAGGTTTCTTGGGTTGGTGCCAATTATATTCTGCTGTCCCCTAGGTACTGATGAGACACTCAGCGAAACTGACGGCAATTCTTCGGTGTCCTCTTTTGGCCCTCGGACTCCCGCTGAGACTCATTTTACCTACACTCATTCTATCGATGACAAAACTGCGCTCTCCGTTGAATGCGATACCTCGGCAGCCAATCACTGCACTTTCTCCTCTCTTGAAGTTGAACTCAGTGCCTCCGTTGATCTTCCACACCCCCAGGCACACAATTCGTCGCACGGGAACTCCACGATTCCCCAACGTGCTTCTCAGATATTTGGATTCCTTGGTGACAAGAACAGGGCCCAGGATGGTCCGGTTTCGAGGCTTCCCCAACTCAAGACAACTACACCTTACTATCGACGCTTCTCGGCTGAATCTACTCTTAGCGATACCAAATACTCCCATATTCCCCTTCCCCGCCGCATGAGCATCCATATCCCTCAATCCACTTCACCCGCTAATCAATCACTTTTTTCTCTTGCCTCTGATGCGAGCAGGTCTCCGCCGTCTCCAACCTCTGTACTATTTCCCCCACCACAACTCGAAGATAGGGAATCTGCGCCCCCACAAACTGTCATTTCCCAACACACAGGGCAAGGCAACCACGGATTTCGCGGACCTCGTTCCCCTTCCAGAATGCCCTCACGACAGAGTACAGGATCGATGTCGGTTTCGTGCGACGCCAACGACCCCTACCCCGTGATGGAGCACCCTCCGTGTATGCTAGTCATCCTAGGTGAGAAGGTGAACAGTGACAACAAATATATCAGTGCCTCCACTGTCCGACCGCGTGAAGTGCCTTCTCAGATACCCAAGCTGAGATCTGCATCAGGTTCTTCAAGCAGTTCTGCGGAGTCGAAGCGCGATATCAGCTCTCCTTGCCGACACGTTGTTCCCTTGCAACCCACGAGCCAGATGAAGCCTAGTCCAACAGAGGTTGAACTTCCTCTGGGCATCACACCTCGTGGCAAGGAGAATGATACGCTATCCCGCCTTCCTCAGCCGGTCACCCCAGTTCGGTTGTTTGGGCTCCATTCACACCACCTGTGCGAGCCATCCTCCCCGGCGTCTTCGTCGGAGCTATCACCTGTCGCGAAACAAATGATGGCTAATCTGAGGCAACAACGAATGCACGCCCGTCAGCGGGAAAGACAGACGGGAAGACTAGGCAGCAGCCAGAGTAGGATTCGGTGTTGAGCTTGGTGCACGTTTTTCCTCCTTGTCTACCCACGTGACAGTACTGTTAGCTTTTCATGAAGGGCATTTCCATGATTTCAAGTCTTCACTCGTTCTGCGCTTTTGTTGTTTGCTCTGTTGCACCTGCTGCTTTCTTACAAGCCGTCATTGACCTGTACTGTCCTGGGCCTGAATTGCATACGTCTCCACCTCGGCTGTTTGTTATTGACACTGTAGTAGTCGCCAAGCGTTCAGCGGCTACGATAACTGACGCCTCCAACTTTCCTGGTGTGATCCAGGTTGGAGTGGCAGCGTTGTCTCTGTCACTGCTGGGGGGAAACTGATTAACGTTGTGCACCTACGGCCCGGTTGGAAAGAGGTTCTCCGTACATGGACACTTTCAGCCTACCGTGCTCGTCGTATCAACAAAGGTCCGATGGATCCAAACGGACTACGAAATGTACTCATGTCTGAGGCATAAATTGCCATCCTTCATGGAGGTGGACTGGATCTTACACTGGTATCCTCCCTGGTCGCCAACATCTGCACATACTACCATCTCAACATCGCTGCCTTGCACATCATGCGCTTACGATTCCCGCGTCGTAATAAATCGGAGGTTAAAGTACATGGGGATATCTGATACGATATCTATGAATAACGTGGCTGGCGTAGATAACGAGCAGTTGATTTCTGGTGCATAGTCAATCAACCGGGTTAATGTTACCAGACCTTCCCGTAAGTAAGCTGTATAACACATACCCCGTTATGGGAGAGGCGACTGTAACATGCTGCACGTTTCACTGATTCATATTTCGGTACTGGACTCTTTCATACTTTTGTTATCTGAAAGCCACGTCGCTGATGCCGTGAGAGAGGGGCGTGGCCGTAAGAAGCTCGGAGTTGGAACGGCCACAAAGGTAACCCCCAGCGGTCATCGTCTCCCCAATTCCAGTGACGGAAACCCGCCTGTGCTATCCTCTAGCTCTTTTTTCCCATATTCTGGCCGCACGATATGACGCAACAGTACGGGGCTGTGGATACGGGGGTCCGGGCCATCTACAGTGTACATCATGGCGTAGACGATAACGAAGACTCTACTCTGCTCGGTGGAGCTGCCCCAACGCCGAGAGAGGGCCATGCGAGCATGGTTAGTTCCGTCAGCAACCTTTCAAACACGATATTGGGGAGCGGTTCGTCATTTTGTCTTGTTGGTCGTGTGGTTGGTGAATGACCGTTCCAATCCTTAGGTATGCTGACATTCCCTCTGGTCCGCGCTTTCCTCTTCTGCACGCAAAGACGTTTACTTACACAGCGAATCCATTCTCTAGGCTCTGGCGTCTGCGGGTATCATCCCGGGAGTGATCACATGCTTATTCTCTGGGGTTGTTGGCAGCTTCGGCCTATACTTGCTCACTCGCTGTGCACGTCTCGCCCCTCATCGACGAAGTTCGTTTTTCGCCGTTGCTCAAATCACGTTCCCTCAAGCAGCCGTCTTCTTTGATGCTGCCGTTGCCATCAAGTGCTTTGGCGTCTCTATCAGGTATGCATCAACCGAGAGTGAATGCGAGGGAACATTGTCATGTCGATCTTTCATTAGCTATCTCATCATTATCAAGGATTTGATGCCCAATGTAGTTGCATCAATATTCCATAACTTGACTTCGCCGGACACAAATCCCCCAGAATGGGTCTTGTCCAGTCGTAACTGGCTCACGCTCGTTATGCTACTACTCGCACCACTTTCGTTTCTTCGCAAGCTAGACAGTCTTAGACACACAAGTTACATTGCCATATTTTCTGCAGGTGAGTTGTGCTGTTGGATGTTTACCATGCTCGGTGTTGACGAAAGCGTCCTCTTCAAAGTATACCTGGTTATCATTGTCGTCACGTGCTACTTCAGACCTCTGGAGGGTGCTCCGCCCGTGGGCGAGATCCATTTGATCCATTTCACACCCAGCTTTATGACTACACTCCCTGTGCAAGTGTTTTCATACACGTGCGCACAGAATGTAAGACACTATAATTGATTTTAGCACGGTATTGATGGCAACCCAGATATTCCCTATTTACAATGAGCTGCGGACTAACTCACAACCGCGTCTCAACGCGGTCATTGGCACGTCCATCGGAGGAGCCATCATCCTCTACGAGGTCATTGCGATCTTTGGCTACCTGACCTTTGGTTCCAATGTTAGTCAGCGACTGGTTTTTGCTATTACTTTCGCTAATCGTGTCACCTCTATTAGGTTGGCGCAAACATTGTTGCAATGTATCCCCCTACTTCATTGTTCATCGCAGTTGGGCAACTAGCCATTGTCTTGCTTATTACGTTCTCCTATGCCTTGCAGGTGCACCCTTGTCGTACCTGTTTAGACAAGATTTTTCATGGAGGACTGTTTGCCAAACGGGGGTTGGGAGGAGAGGATTCGGACGAGCACGACAGTGGAGAGATGTCGGGGCTGAAGCACGCACTCCTCACTGGAGCTATTGTCTTGTCCGGCTTTACCGTTGCTTACAACGTCGACAACTTGCAGCTGGGTAAGTAACCTGGGTGTGCTGTCGATGTCTCTGCGCTGACTCGCCGACACGGGAAGTTCTCTCGTTCGTTGGGTCCACCGGGTCGACGACGATATCGTTTATTCTTCCGGGTCTATTTTTCTGGAAGGTAAGATGTTCCCAGGCATGTGTTCCTTATCGCCGTGGCCCTGATGGTTTTCACAGCTCTTCAAGGATGACGCAAGCGTGAGTCGGTCGCTGAAGTGGGGCGCGTTAGCACTGACTGCCTACGGGTGCTGCATCTTTGTGGTCTGGTACGTCGTGTGTTGACGAGATGGCGACATCGCTAACGGTGGTTGCGCAGCCTCGGGTTCAGCACGTACGAAGCTGTCCATGCGTCGTCAGCGGGGGGACTCTCGTACTAATCTTTTGGGTGTATGTCGATGTGTTGATAATGTATACTGCACTGCCTACTGCGCGCCAAAAGGCGTTGTGTTCCCACGCGAGGAAGGACCTGCTGTGCGCACAGTGGGCGAGTTTTGATAGTTGTCCCCCTAGACCTACGGATGCATCCACACTTGCATTAGACCTCTCTCTTTCTTTCCTCCACGACAATCTCACGTTTGTTGCGAACCCTCCTAGGAACGTCCTTGGTGAGTTTGGTACTCACATCAGCCCGCATCTCGCCCACAATTTCCCCGCTCCCTTCTTCATCTGTGCTGATGCAGTCCTTCCTCTCTCCCTAGCTCGCACGCCAGCCTCAAATACCGTTCCTCCACCATCTACAATGTCCTCTTTCCCGTCAACCATTCTCTCCATGGCCGCCACGTCAAACATGTCCAATCCAGATCTTCATTCGTCGCTGTTTCCTCTTCCCTCTTCCATTCTTGACGCTCCGACATTCCAGTCGCCCTCTCGCTCTGATTCAGAGCCCTTGGTTGATTCCGACTCCACTGGCAGCGCCAACTCTAGCGCCCTTCCTGATGTGGATCCTCAAATCGTCGAGGCCCTCAAAAGTAAAGATAGGATATACGTCCTGAAGCTTGGCGAGCAGATGGAAAGTTTAATCAGTGATCGCAGGTTCGTTTTTGATGCCTTTCTTCCCTTGGCAGTTGCGAGAGACGTCACTCCTTTTCGTTTTCTATTCTCTACTACGAGCGTCTGACTGTTCGCTGACAACATCAATTTGACAGGCCCCGCATTGACCTAATGCCCAACACTTCTTATCAAAGGCTTCTCGTGCACAGATGCTCCGCCTATTACAGGCTAGCACCGGAAACTGACTCTATCACCAAAGTCATTGGTGTATTACTCACTTTGGAGAGCAGAATGTGAGTGTCAATGTGCAATGCGACCCAGTAGTTCGGTCCACTCACTCACCGTGTCTCCAGCCCTGCTCGCCGTATTGCAGAGCTCGTCCCCGCTCAGTCACCCACTCAACCCACATTTAAAATTATGCGCCGATCTCCTACTGACCGCCAACGCCCCAAACCGCACTCACAAGCTGGTTCTGTAGCTGGCGAAGATGCCGAGCTCTCGGATCCAGAACCATCGGAAGCCGGTAGCCTGGGCGGGCGGAGTAATGCCACTGGGAGCAGCAAGAAACATAAGACGATTGCCGAACGAGAAGCTGCTTACAACGAGGCTCGTTCCAGGATATTCATGGACTTCGACGAGAAGGAAAGAGGAAAGGATAAGGACCTCAGCGCTAGCTCTTCCACTGTCAGTCTCACGTCTGGTTCGGTCACAAGTGCTGGTGAAACCAGCAGCACGGGCGATATAGACGATTCGGTAAGCTCACCGACAACAGAGAGTGAATGGTCCGGGCCAGTCATACGAGACAAAAAGGATAGTCGCCGTTCCAATGGCTCATCGTCAATGAGTCTCCGCTCGACTGGACCAAGTTTCAATGGGTCAAATAGTTCTCGTGGCTCGAGAGCTCCCTCTCCGTCGTCTTTCAAATACCCCACGTTGTACGAGCCCTCGTCAGCTGCTGTGCCTTATGAACTATCACAGGCCCCAGCTCAGGCTCCCGGCTATGGTAACCCATTCATGTATGCATACCCTCAACCAGCTCCCCCTGCGCTGAATTACATTCCACCCTACCACTACTATGCAACATACCCTTGCCCCCATCCTCAGGCCCCCCTTCAGAATGCAGATGGCAGTGCTTCGAATCAGGCCGACGTCTACCCATCTCAACAACCACTTCAACATCAGGGGGTTTATGTTCCTTATCCATGGCATTCGCCACCTCCTACTCACTCTCCCACGCAGCACCGACCCCTCCCCGCCTCCAGCCCTCCCATCGTTCCCCCTACTTCCCAATTCTCAACTTACACACCACCCGTCCCACCTTATGGACCCTACCCAATGTCTTATTATCCGTCCCCTCCTATGCATCCTATGCAACCATCCTCTCCCCCAGTTCAGAATCAGGCGCATTATTCTCCTGAATACAATGGGGCACCTGGAACACATGACCCATATACTGCCAGCCGCCTGTACCCCCCGGCTATTGGACAGCAGTCTCCCACGATGGGACCTAAGCCAAGAGGTGCTCCACCTGCTCGGAGTGCGTGGAGTTACGGCCCTGGCATAGGTATGGGCGGATTCGGAGTAAACGGCAATAATGGCAGACCCGGTGCGGGTGGCGAGGTGGTAGGCCCGCGTTTGAGCTCAACAGTACGAAGGCATCCTGGAAACTTGAATGGAAAAGTCGGTGTTAGAGCACCAGCTAGTGACGAGATGTCGCCTCCAGTCGTGAGTGTCCCTCAGGCTTTAGCATTTATCCCCAGCCTATTCTACGGCAGATTGACTCATGCGATGCCAACCTTTCTAGTCTTCTTCCACGTCCTTGTCACGGAGAGCGTACACCTCCACATCATCACAACACCCTCTTCCCGCAAGACCTGATTGGGCCGTTGGTCTTAGGCCCCAACCTACTTTGCATTCTACTCATCGACATCACGAACATTCTACAAACTCTAGAAACATGTCCCCTGCCCATAGCAATGGACAGCGGCCACAGCAACCTCCACCTCCACTTCAGTCGACAGACTTCCCACCGCTCACAGTGAACCCTGCAACGGAGAAACGCATGCCAGTAGCGGGAGTGTGGAACAACTCGTCATCTACCCGCTCTATACTCATGCCAGGAAATAATGTGTCAGGGAATGTTCTTGTGAATCATTCTAGTCCTACAGTGGGTGCTACAGGTGCCAACTTGATCGGCAAGCTGGATGAATGTGAGGGTACACTCGAGCGGTTATCCGCAAAAGGGGTCAACGATAATCTCGGCCCCAAAGCCCCTTGGAAGCCGAGTGGCGCAACACCGAATCGCACTACAGCTCCACAGGACAGAGTTGACAAGGACAAGGAAAGATTGCGCGGAGAGGCTGTCGCCAACGCGATACTGGTCGATAAGGTTGGTTTACTCTCGGTTGAGGACGATGAGAGCCTCGTGAGCGCAGCTAATGGTGCCGCTCCTGTGGCATTGGCCACTTGATGGATCTGGGTAAGAATTCAATCATTGTGCCGCGTTTGCGAAACATTAAAGCACCCTGTTCGATATGAAACAGCGTCACCGGAAATCGGTATAGTTTGTCGCCGTGTCGTTGCTATCGATTTTGTGGCGTATAGTAGGCAAGGACTGAATTGTC
The DNA here is from genome assembly GCA_038089395.1 of Pulveroboletus frians. Lineage (NCBI taxonomy): Eukaryota > Fungi > Basidiomycota > Agaricomycetes > Boletales > Boletaceae > Pulveroboletus > Pulveroboletus frians. The sequence goes on from JBBPKT010000054.1 coordinate 26,936, forward strand.
TTCATTACAACTAGATATATAATAAAAAGTCTGTAAACATATAATAAACGTTCGGTGCAGATGTCTGTCCCAAACAGTCCATTGCCACCACGTTGAACTTTTTCCATCATGACCACCCGTCTGCGTCACAGGACACACGCAGAAGAGGAAGATGCGTCTGCCTTGAAGCTTGGTGCTGGTGCGTTCACGTTGATGTTCCAATCGTTCCCGATGATCATCCTGTACAACGCCCGTAGAATTCAACAATGCTGGTTGCTTGCTGATCTCGGAGGTCAGGTACCTGCTCGAGAACAGGGACAAGGATGCACCCGATACTGCGTACGTCCTAACAAGGGCCAACTGTTACCGTTCTCACTTTCTTTTTCGATCCTGTAACATAGCGTGTATAACAAGACGCTCGAGTACGTCAAGACGTTTGCCAAGTTTAGTACAACTGATTCTGCCAGCGCCGTTCGAGAGTGAGTGGATCCATTTCCTGCCTGTGTGGGGCGGTTGGGCTCCGCTGACGGATGAACCGAAACAAACACTTAAAGGACGCTACGTCGTGAGCCAGCGTTGACGCAATTCGAGACCGCTCAAATCGCCAACTTGTGTCCAGCTACGGCAGAAGAAGCCAAGAGCGTCATACCAAGGTGAGCTGTAGGCATGAGCGCACTAGAGCCGGCGGGCTGATCCCAGCCAGTCTCGTCAAAATCGACGACGACCGGTTGCAGGCTCTCCTTGACGAAATTCAAACCATGCGCAAGTTTCAGTCGTGACCTAGACATCATCTGTATCTTTAGGTGGTATTTGCTTCTAGTTGGATGCCAAGTTCGATGTGGTCCCTAAACGCTCGACGACTATCCCTCCATGTCCTCCAGCGCAGGTTTGCTAATGCTTTCTTCCTCTGACTCGCTCTCCCCGAGTGGGGTTTCCTTGAGTTCTTTGATGTTGGTGACATCAAAACGCTTGCTCTCTTTGAACGGTTTTGGTCGCCTCTTCACGTCTTTCTTGATGATCGCAATTGCGGGAATGATGCCCCTCGGATTCAAGTACAACAAATCGTTTCCCTCGTAATCATCCACGTATCGAATCCAGGTGTCGAATCTACGAGTGCCGTCAATGAATCTCGTCATGTCTTCCCTTGTGCCAATGTCACATACATGCCATATCGATCCTCTGTCGCACGCATGTCCTCGTAAATGAATTTTTGCTTGAATGCATCGATCTGCTCTCGGTATTGCTCAAAGTCGATTGACGGGCGATAGTCGACATGGGATGTGTCATAGTGTTCTCGTTCGTTGGCTGTTCCCACCTTTTGGTTGTAGGAATCGAAGATGGGGTACTCGAGAAGCAGCCCCAATGCGGGCATTTTGGGCACGAGGACGACCCGAGGCCCGTAGAGCTTGAGATGGATTTAGTGAGAGGTGTACCTCTAGAGAGTGGCGAGAGCCTACTTCGTCGATGATATCGGCGGGTGTTCCGGTCCGACAAGACAGGACGAGGGCAGACATCATTTTACGCTTTTTTCGTGATTAGAGAATGGTTATGATGGTCGCGGTGACTTACGATCTAAGCCTTGGTTTGAATACACGAGGTGGGGATCCGCGCACCACGCTGGAAGACGTACCTGGTGTAGCATGAAACTTTGGCCATGAAAGAGCACACTGATCCACTCCGTATCGCCGTAAACCGCGGGGTCCGCCACCTTCAACAATCGGATCAAGGAAAAAAAGGCAAGGTTGACAAGAACTGTACCTGAATTTTTATCATGTTGCGTTGATTGCTACGATCTGAAAAGTCCCGACCGACGGTGAAGTTGTGGAAGTTGTGGGTGCCCTCGAACTTTTTTGTGGTAGCCCGTAACTGGGCGATATCCTGTTCGCTGGCTCTCCATTGTCGTTTTCGGGCGAGGTCCTCTTGCGGGCTGGCAGAGTCAGCGTTCGCAACATCCCAGAAGGGATGCTGCGGAATCTCACTGGATGCACCCTCGGGTTGATGACGCGCAAGTGCCGAGTTCGGTTTGGGTGGGAGTAACAGATAAGAAGGGAAGAAGTAGGTGTACTTGCGGCTATCACAGGACCTGTTGGCGTTGGTGAACACGACGTGGAGAAGGCAGAGGGAGAGTGGTACAATCGCGCGTTGAACCCGGCCTGCACTCGGGCTTTGCCCCAAACACGTATTTCCGGTGGGAGTTCTTCGTTGACGCGACCGACCCAGTCCTTGACGCCAGGAATGTGGAGGATCAGTTTCATGGACACGACGTTGCCTGCAGCGTGGACACCTGCATCTGTGCGAGCGGCGCGGCCAAGACTGACCTGTAAAGCAGTGAGTTCTACGACCGAGAGATGTAGATGGTGAGGCACTTTGGTGGGGTCGTCGGCATTGTCCTTGGACACGGCGCCTGCACGAACCAGTGCATCGAATAAGACGCCCTCGATCGTTCTGACATCTGGTTGACTGTAGACGGTCTGGGTTGCATCCAGGAAAGCGGGCTATCCTACGCACATTTGCATGCCGCTACACCCGGTCCCACAGAAGCCAAGGAGCAAGGCCGTCATACGCTTTGGCAATCTGGGTTCCTTGGGTCGTTCATGGTCGTTTTGAGGTGTCTGGTCGTCCCGCCCGCGACGGTGTTTCGCCTTCCGTTTGGTCCGCTTGGGGGGATGTGAGGTGGATTCGTCTGGCGTCGCTGTTGACACGGAGTGATCTCTCACCCGCTTGCATGGCTCCGATGAGGCGAGCATGGACATCTTCCGTCGCGTTGGGTTAGACTGTGTACGGTGCAGACGAGAGAGGGCGTGCCATGAACGTCTGATGTGCATCCGAGACTATGTCCCGTTCGCCAACGACCGCGTACGGTGGGAGGTAACCAGGATCGACGGGGACATCGTCCATCGACTGTACAGCCTCGCAACCATCCACGACCGTAACCAAGGCAAGTCTTGACCTGAACATTTATTCAACGGTCTTCAATGTCTTCGCCCCACGCCATCCATCAGCGGCCGTTTCAGCATCGCCAGTCAAAAATCACGATCGAGTACCATCGCCCTTCCCGCGAGTCCATCCAGGAGTATTCAGACCTGCTCAGAGACGCCCACATCACCCCCAACGACGCCCCAACCAGACAGGCCCCTCCACCCGCATTCAGATCAAAGACACCCATAGAGTCGAGGCCGCGCAACTCCCTCCAGAAACCACCACCTCGTGCGCGCAAGTACAGTCTCTCTTCAACCCCCACTCGCGGCGACAACGACCCGTTTGCCCCCAAGTCGTCCATCATGTCACCCCCGCCACGCCCTTCCCGCGCGAATACGGCAACGTTGAACGACCTCTTCCCATCCCCCTCCACCCCCGCCACTAGACGCCTCTCCGTACCTGCGACCGTCCCTCAACCTCAACTCGACTCGCCCGCGTCCGTCGATCCCCAGGACTCGTTACCCTCCCTCTCCTCCGTCGATGCCCTCTCTAGCGCCCCACCCAGCATCGCACCCGGCCCAAGATCCCGCAACGGCACCTTGGCCGCCAAATCAAAGAAGGGCATGCTCGGCTTCATGTCCGACTTTCTCAACACCTCAAAGCGACCAGAGATCAGCACCCCCTACGATCCCGTCCATCTCACCCATGTCGGCTTCAATTCCTCTACCGGCGAGTTCACCGGATTGCCAAAAGAGTGGCAGCAATTGCTCCAGGAGAGCGGCATCTCAAGATCAGAGCAGGAGAAGAACCCCCAGGCCGTCATGGATATCGTCAAATTTTATCAGGAAGGCCACGGCGACGTTTGGGACAAGATGGGCGCCGTCGAAGCCACATCTTACCTCCCCAGTCAAAAACCTTTTGCCGATCCCGCCCTGCAGAACTCCGTCCGTACCTCCTTCCTTCCCCATCCCATATCACTCACCTACCCCACCCCTAGCGCCCAGCTCCTCCTCCCCCCAAGAAACCCACCCCGTCACCCATCGTTCCGTCGCCATCAACCCCTTCCGCACCCTCTCCCAGCTCTTACCGCCCCGCACCAGCCCCACCTACCGCGGCATTGCCCTCCCTCGATCGCTCCACTTCCCAGCGCACCCCAGTCCGGACAAGCAAGCCCCAGGATCTCGGCCGTGCAAACACCACCACCCGGACAAGGCGACCGCCTAGCGTTGGCGCCACTCAAACGCCTCCCCAATCCGGTGCGCCAAAGCCACCTAAGCATTCGTCTCGAGCCTCTCGATCTGATATCACACTTAAAGGCGCACAACCCGCAAGGGAAAAGGACCCGAGGGCAGCTCAACAGGCAACACAGCCTAGCCCCGCCGTCGCCAGCTTGGCCAAGACCGCCGGTGTGGCTACTCCCCGGCGAAGGGAGAAGAAGGAGAAAGACAAGGAGACGTCAGACGACATCATCCGACGATTGCAACAAATATGTACCGATGCAGACCCAACGAAGCTGTACCGAAATTTGGTCAAGATTGGCCAGGGGTCAGTCATCTCCTCTCCACCCTTTCGATCGTTGACGATGTCATCACAGCGCTTCCGGTGGCGTCTATACCGCCTACCAAGTCGGAACTAATCTGTCGGTGGCAATCAAACAAATGGATCTCGACAAGCAGCCCAAGAAGGATTTGATTATCAATGAAATCCTCGTCATGCGAGCCTCCAGACACCCCAATATCGTCAACTACATCGATTCGTTCTTGCACAAGAACGACCTTTGGGTGGTCATGGAATACATGGAAGGAGGCTCCCTCACCGATGTCGTGACCGCTAATTTGATGACCGAAGGCCAAATCGCAGCAGTATCGAGAGAAACAGCGCAGGGTCTCGAACACCTGCACCGACATGGCGTTATTCATCGTGACATCAAGAGTGACAACGTGTTGCTGAGCTTGAACGGCGACATTAAACTGAGTGCGTACTTGCGTTGGGTTGACACCATACCGTGGATTGACGCCTCGTCCAGCCGACTTTGGCTTTTGTGCTCAAATATCGGATCCCAACAACTCGAAACGCACGACGATGGTTGGCACTCCATACTGGATGGCACCCGAAGTCGTCACTCGCAAAGAGTATGGCCCAAAGGTGGACATATGGAGTCTGGGAATCATGGCCATAGGCAAGTTACACCTTCAGCTTCCCTCGGTCGGTTTCCTCAACCCGTTATTAGAGATGATCGAGGGTGAACCTCCGTACCTCAATCAAAACCCACTGAAGGCTTTGTATCTCATCGCAACGAACGGCACGCCTACCATCGCGAACCCAGAGTCGTTGTCTCCAATGTTTAAAGATTATTTGGCGAAAACGTTGGAGGTCGACGCCGAAAAACGACCTACGGCATCACAGTTGCTCGAAGTGAGTTTGGTCTCGCACACTGGTCGCGCCGTGCTCAACTCGACTTAGCATCCCTTCTTCAAACTGTGCGAGCCCCTCCGCACGCTATCTCCGCTTATTAAAGCCGCTCGCGAAATTGCAAAATCCAAGTGATGAAGTACCATCATCGTAAGCCGTCCACCTTGCTTCGTTATGGTCCTTGACTGCGTTTGTCGTATGCCCGGTATGGACAACTTTACGTTCCACACTCCACACTCCGCCTTCCTCTTCCTTCTTCTCTTCTTTTCCTTCTTTGCAGTTTCCGTCACGCACCCGTCTGCATCCGTTCCATTCTTTACACGAAAACGCCTGGCATAGCATCCTGAAGGCTTTGGAGTCGCGTTTGTAACCCTGGGATCCCTCTTCTATATCCTCGTTTGTAATACCTTCACCTCGCCTAGCTTTTCAATGTGACTCGGATAGACTAGTTTCGAAATATGCACAGGAATCGTTTTCTTGGACGTGCAATTAAATCGGTACACGAGCAATAGAAGAGACATTAAGTCGTATCGACATGATGGATGTAAATAACGTGCAATTATCCTATTCTAATAATCGGGGCTCCAACCTAGAGTTTCAACATTCGTCAACGAAGGCGGAAATATGAGGGAATGTGGAGCTGATCGACGTACCGTGGTAAATCGTCGCCAGGTTGACGATATCCGTCGCCTCCGCGATCAGTTCATTAACCGTATATTCGACGCTGAGTGACTTGTCCAGTTTGCGAGCCACAGAATTGAGTGCGCGATCCGCCGCCTCGTTCACGGGTGCGTTGTGCGCCGCGGACTCGTGGCCTGGTCCGAAACGTGAATGATCCGCAGTGACGCGTCCGACGGGTTCATTTATGCTGTCCTGAATCTTTTTAATCTTCAGTTCGCTCGCAGTCCTGGTAAAAAGGGCGGTGACAAACGTGAACGAGACCGGGCAAGATAGAAAACGAACCAGGAGTGAAGAGGATCGTGCTTGAAGACCTCGAGGACCGTCATGATCACATCCGACCGCTCGCGGAGGACGCGCAACGTTTCTTCCGCACATCGCTGGAATACGCCTTGCGTACCCGAATAGCCCATCCCGTCTACCATGTCACGCGTCATCCGGAACGGGACGCGTTCTGGCACGCGTAGCAGCTTTCCCTGGGGAATGGGGGAACGATAAGACATGAGATACACGGTACAATGGTGCACGGGCTCACTTGGTCAAAGGCAATCCCCAGGTCAATGTGCACGACCTCCCCCGTCCCATTGTCCATCAGAATGTTGGATACATGGCGATCTCCGAGACCCAACACATGACCCACGATCGACGTCGTTGCCACACTCCGGATGTAGTTCAGTCGCATCGCAAACCATGCGATGGGCGACTTGTGCTTCTCGGTGAAGAAGTGCCTCATGACGGGTGCCGTCCTCTCGCAAATGTCTTTGTACTGTGCAACCATGGCTTCGACTCTGCCCTGATGGCGCTCTCGTGTTTCTTTGAGACTGGTGATAATATCGGTATGCTTGGGATCGTTGGGACGATATCTTGGGGAGGAAAGAGGATCAGTCTAGTCAGCATAGATTAATCGCGTTGACATGCCTCGGATGAGCTGCTCCTAGCCACATCTGGAGTGGAGTCGTGTTGCCAACAAACTCCAGAACGCCAGCTTGAGATGCAAGAGGCAGGACGGTATATCCGCGAACTTTCAGGTCGCGCTTTTTGGTCTCCGTATCACATTGAAGGACGACATTGACCAGGTCAAAGACTTGCTCCATGACAGCATCTTGTCGAAGATCGTCGCCCCCTTTAAACTTGAGACAGAATCAGCCTCCTTGGCGACAAAACGCGCGCTCCGCCAATGGCTCACCAGTTGCCTATATTTCTCACCATCGGAGCCGTAGCAAATGCTAACTTTGGGAACATTGACTCCGCCTGGTTTCGTAAAAGTGGGATCATAGTAGCTGATCCACACACAGCGGTCGTACTTCAAGGTAGTATCGATAGCTGGGTGGGATGTGACAACTGGCACCTGAACATCGCGAAGCCGTCGAATCGTTAGGTTATCCGGTATATGCAACAAGCCATTTATCTTCTTGATGGCACGGTTGTCCTTGACAGAGTACTTGGCCCACTCGATGAAGGCATCACATACCTGCTCGATCGCTTTAACACGCGTAGAATACCGTGCGTCGCTTAGCAGCCGGTCAAAGACGCCAGACGCGGCGCTGGAGCGGTCGAGCTGAGCTTGCGACAGTGTTGGCTCATGACGACTGGATAATCTTCTAGTTAACGAGGACTGCTCGGACCTGTCGGGTCGTATGCAATAGACTTGGTACAGGCTATGGAAGGGATGTTCTTGGCACATTCGGATGACAAGCCCTTGAAGTATCTGTTGGGTTGCGGGCAATTCGCCTTGTGAAGGCTGAGAAATGCGAGCAGAAAGCTGATGAGAAAGAAAAACAAATTTCCTCGAGGGTATCCGAACGACTGCGTTCTTGAACGTCTCTTGCAGTCTCCGATCCTCGAAATTCGCAAACCACAGAGAACAAAATCGGATGGGCACATCGTCATCAAATGTGTCTGAAGCGGCAAGACATCGCGAGTACATGTTGATGGCGAGGTCGAGGAACGAGACGAGTGCACCGTTGTGTTGTTTGTAGGCTTCCTCATCTTCCGCTAGAACGGCCTTCGCCTTCTTCTGGTCTTCAAAGAGGGTGTGGTACTCGATTGAGCTCGGTTGAGTTCGACGGAGTTGGCTTTCTCTCTGTTTAATTTCTTGACTCTTGCGATCTACATATGTCTTCCACCGCACGGCATCCGGTGATTTGATGATGACGTGGTATTGATGTTCAGCAAACAGTGCGCATTTGTGGAAGACGTTGGCACATGCATTTCCGCCCGTGTCAATCTTCTTTTCCACCTCCATAGCGAGTGTTGTTGCCACATCGAAGTATCTGTGCTTGATGTCCATCGGCTTTTCCAAACACGCTTCCGAAATCCAGGATCCCTGATGTGTTCAGGTGATGTCAGGAATGCGTAGATGGTCGTAATGGAGCACCCACCAGGCGTGCCATAGAGAGTGCCCGTTCGATAGCCGGCCCAGGTTCACTCGAAGTGGTTTGGTTCTGTCGAAGCAAAAGATCCTTCGAAAACTGGACAGCCAGCTTTTGCTCGTTTTGAAGCCAAAGGACATGCGCAAACTCTTGAGACATTGCATGAGAGGGGGTGCCCTCGAGACGTCGGGCCTTCACGACGGAGTTTAGTGCCACCTGAAGCTTGTTTGATTTTCGTGCCGCAACGGAAAGACGGACAAGACAGTGCTTCTCAAGCTCTAGCAGACTTTCTCCAAACGGGGTTTTCAAATTCCCGATCTGTTCGCGCTCTTCCTTTCGTCTGACAGAGCGAATCAAAGATGCCCTAGTTGCTAATATTCGCTCGAGAGTGCTGAATCTGAGCTTGACTGTCAGCGTACCACTAGTTACTCATCCTTGAGCGCTCACTCGAACTCGGGATCAATATCAACAAGCTGCGACATTAATTGGATGCTTGAAGACTTGGAGTCGAGGTAGTCTTGGATGGGCGATCGTCTCCACTGCGTGATTTGATTAAGCGACATGATATTACGCGCTATCTCTCGGATCTCTGTGATGTCTTCGTTACCAAGCGTTCGCAAGCGTTCCATGGCATCACAGAGGGCAGAATGGATAGTGGCGTCGATTACATGTGGATCCCTTTCGCGGTAGATTGCACGGAGAGCACGATAAAGGGCAATATTGGAATCCTGGATGTCTCCGGTATCAGGCAAATCCCAGGTCTCTGTGCGCCATCCTAACTGATAGGACATAGTCGATGAGGACTCGTCCGACTGGATTCCTTTCTGTGAGCCTTGAAGAGTGCTAATGGCGAGGTTGTCAAATCCAAACGCGTGGAAGGATTGGAGGAGACCATCTCCATCGATCGACTCGCGGCTACCAGCCTCGAGAGCTGCACCATGAAAGCGGAACGCCTTGTCCCATTGGTGTTCGTGATGGAAGCGTTTGATCAAGAAATGATGGAGATCGGTAGTCTTAATGCCATAAAAGCCGTCAGGCTCGTCGATGTGCCCGTATATCTCAAACAGCAGATGCTCGATACCATCCGGGGACTCCTTGCTGAGCTGCCCGTATTCAAATGCAAGCTCTAAAAACAGTAGCGCGGTGGTATACGACCCGCAACCAACTGCGCTCTTCGCTAAGAGGCGGAAGTCGACATCCAGCCATTTGTCGTGTGCTAGCCAGTCACTGGAGCCAGCAGGACGGAAACTACGGAGGTGAAGGATAACATCGACTATGGCACGCATGCAAGACCGACTAGGATCCTCAGCGCCCAGTATAGCAGTGAAGTAATCCGAAAGATTCTTTCTCGCGGACACAGCTGAAGACACGTTTTGCGAGAGCTCTCTTGAAAGTAGGGTGTGAACGAGGACAGGAAGTATCTCCTCCGCGAACTGGACATTATTCGCAATGAGAGGAGTAAGCTGGGCATAGAACTTATCAGAAGAGCTCAGTATGTCGCTCAGAAGTGTTGAGAAAGAGCAAATCCATCGAGCGAAATCGGCGGGTGAGTGTGAGACGGAATCGACTTCGGCGATGCTGCGTACGGGGCGAATGGACAGCGCTACCGGGAACTGCTGGAAGAATCCGAGTGGGGTTAGATATTCCGCGGACCAATGGTGGAGGGCCAGAATCTCCTGGGAGGACGACGCGGAAACCACCGACTTGAGAGTGAGATAGGTCAGATAGACCTCTGAAGGATTTAGTCCATCAAGCATGGCGAGTAAAGTTTGTATGATGGACCGGTGAGGAGAAGGGTCAGCCTGTACCTCTTCCGGGTGACGAGCACTCCTTCTGTGTCTAGCACGCAATGTCTGGGGGAGCGGGTGTTCACTTCCAAAACCATAGATATTGCCAGTGTGGGCGACAAGTAAGGAGGCAAAAGCATCGATGTCGTCCCGCTTGAGATAAGCTATCGGAGGGATGTAATCCTTGAGACGCCAGAAATCTGTCATAGCAAACTGTGATTTGCTGTATGTCTGTTGTTCAGCCAACTCAAGCAATTTTCGTACAAGCCGAAACTTGCTCGAGGTGATACGATGATCGCCTAGAGTTGCAGACAGGTTGTCAGCAGTAATGTCCTCAACGATGGAAAGGAGGGCTGATGAGGGCTGATGCGACCACGCCGGCAGGGCCTTCATAACTTGTGCTTTGATTCTCGAATTTTTGCAAAGCGCAAGTGCCTGCTCGTCGATCCACGATGATAGTTCTTGGTTCCGTTTTTGTGCGCCGGGAATGGTTGAAGCGGTACGGTCATCGTCCAGGAGAGAACAAATGCGAATCAAAATATCGGGGAAGCGTTGGTCAAGTTGGGCCTCCATTCGATAGACGGTGAAGCCCCATTCAAGATACGATTGTGCGACTCGAGCGAGATCTGCCTGGGCTAGCAATGAAGAAGATTTTTGGATGAAGGTATGGAGTAGAGTAGGATCCCTGAACTCTCCGCTAAGGACAGCAACCAGGAGGCTGATACCGTTCAGCAAACGAAATTGTTCGTTGACGAATGGTGTAGAGTGTAACTCTGCAAAGACCTGGTGGAGGACATGGTACGAGATAGAAGTGACGTGTTCCGAGACTGTTGTTGAAGTGCACCATTGCAAAGACCTCAGGATGGTGCTAGTGCCAAAGCGGGGCAGGTTTGGGGGATGAAATCTGAAGTCATTCAAGCGGCGATATTTATTTAGCGACATAAATGTCCGAGCAGCGTCCCGCAGGCCATGAGCGCGCAGACCTTCAACAATTGCGCCTTCATCCGAAAAATCTTGATCGCCAAAGGAACGGACCACAGAAGTCATAATGCTTGCCGCGTTTTGCCGAACGCATTGCAAGAAACCTCCAAGGGGTTGAAGGTCGATGCCCTTGGATTGAAAGAGCTCCTCGAGACGAGTCATGAGGGCAGAATCGCTGATGTGGGTTGTGTCAGCCAGTGAAACGAGCTGCAGACCAATGAGGTCTCCAATGCAGGCTCGAAGACCGTCCGCAGTAGTCCTTTGGATAGCGGAGCAGTGGTGAACAAATAATTGCTGGCCGTGTGCAATGGCTTCTCGGCTCCCCCCACTCTCCATCAGGTTGGCAGGTGTAAACAAACGGAATGCTGCCTCTGCGCACTCCCTTCTGTTCGCATACCCAAGCAAATTAGGTGGCAGCCGCAGGATATCGAGGGAATTTTGTCGAATCGATAAAGCAATTTGGGAAGCGTAAGCCTCGAAGAGTTCACTGGGCTTGGACAGTCCGAGACGCTCCGAGACGCCACGCAAAACCACCTGGCTATGGCGTGAGTACAATGGACTGTGGAAGGCTGCTTCCAGAAGGTGCCAGTATGGTCCTCGCCTCACATACGAGCTGGCAATCATGATGTTTCCTAGACAGAGTGTCCTGGTGAGCATGCACTCGTACCTGGCAAATCTAGTTAGATTTACATTAGTCGAGGAACGAATGGCGTACTGTGCAAGATCCCTGGGCAATGAATTACGAACTAGTTGGTAGAAACCATCCAGATTCTCATACTCGTGAATGAGTGCGTCATGTTCAACGGCAAACAAGTTCGCGCTAAGAATTGCAGCACGAAAACGAACGCGAATGTCTTCGTCGAGGTTTAACGCCAACAAGGTGCTCAGGGGACGCTTAACTTCGACATCATGATAGTCGGTAGGCCAGAATGTCTGCGATGGATCCTCCACGAGATACCTTCCCAAAAAGCGAGCAACCAGATCACGTATCTTCCAATAAGTCGTTTTCTTCTTGGTCTCCGCCGCCTCCATCATACTGGATATCCATCCACAAAGAACCTGCACGTGTTCGCCAATGGCAGATGTGGTAGCTTCCTTTTCCAGCCAGATATGCAAAGATGATTTCAACAAGTCGACGACCAGGAAATGAAACTGGTCACTGAGAGCGTGAGAGTATCTTCGTAGGAGATCAGCACATTTAACCAGCAAGTTATCCAAAACATCAAGACTGAGAATGAGAAGTCTCCTGCGCACAACGGTTAATAGGGGAGGTCCGAGCACCAGGAGCTTTTCCTCGGGGCACTCTACCACCAATTTGATGAGCTCCTTGTCGCGGGGGATTTGCCCGGTCGGACATTGCAACACAAGAACGGAAGCGAGGAAGATGATGCACGTTTCTGCTATGCCTCGTATTGCAAGAGACACTGGTGCAGCATTTCCTTCTCGTGATGCTGTACTCTGAGCAGTTCTGATCGGACCAAATCCATCGTGTTCTATTGTTTCGGAATCCTGGCTGCTGGTCGACTGGTCGGTGAGGATGCTAAGTAATTCCCTCAGTTTTTGCGCAACCGTGCCAAATGCATTCTGAACCTGCAGGGGAGATAGCATTAGTAAAGGTTGCAGGGAAAGGGGAAGGAAAAATATGTACATCCACGTTCTCCCAAAGAAGTTGCAAATACCGACGCCGACTATAAGATCCAGCATGATGTAAGACGCGCATCTGTGAATTGCGAAGAACATGGGATTTGATCCCAGATTCCATGCCAGGTTCAATCAAAGCTGCCCATCGATCATCGATATCGTCCTGATTCACATCAACGACCACAGGTTCCAGAGCCTTTAGAATCAGGAGTCTCTCCCCGGGTGTCCATTTGGCATCCGTTACGAATGGAGCAAGAAGAGTGATCACCTTTCCAGACAATTGTATGACTCGCCTATTGCTATGCATTCCATTGAGAGAAAGGAGGGACTCGAACATAAGAGCGATGATGGCTGCATCGAAGGACTGCCGGACTTTCTCAGCAGTAGGGTGTGTCTTGCTATCCCTCATCATCTCCCATTCGGATATGAGGGATTCCATAGTCTTGATTAGAAATACCGAAATTCTCCTCTCGCGCCCTCTAGGAGGTACGAGCTCTTGATCTGCTGCTTTGGTTGTCGATAGCGGGGTTTCTTGAACGACGTCTGACTCCACTGATAGATTTCCACGTCCGGTAAGCACCGGGAGTCTTGCATGTAGCACGTAATCCCGAATGATCCTTGTTTTATGATGCTCTTCCATGACATTTACGATTTCGCAGTCCGGAAGCAGCATCCGGCAAATTGGGTCGCTGCATTGTGAACATCCGCACACGCTCTCCAAAAGAATCAAAAAGTCGCTGATGGTGTGTGGCGGCATACGAAATCGACCGCTTACGTCCTTTGCGGAGGTGCCAACTCGCCAGTTGTCAAGAAGCCAACTCAGCACCTTCTCCTCCAGCTGCATGCGATATAGTCTGACATCTTGGCTGGCCACCCTCAAACACTGAGCGAGGAACATACAAACGGCATCGTAGGGAAAGCTTGGCCCCTGCAGATCCAGATCCTTTGCAAGTGACTCGATTTCCCCAAGGACGCGCTGGGGCGTGAGAAGATGTCTGGAGTAGCCCACGAGAGTGTGTGCAGCGTGGCAGGCTGCCCGGCACACTACTGGAACGTTTACGCGACGCATGGCATGCGTCCATATGGGATCCCAGGTAGCAGGTCCGCGCTGATGAGCTGCCATCAAAGTATCATCAGAAGGAGAAATAGGGGATGGTTGCATGCCGTCACAATGAGCGATGGCTGCTAGACAGAGAAATGCCCACGACTGGATGAGTACCTCATCCACCGAAACGAACTGCAGCGCAGTGGCGACTACATCGCCTTGGAGGGTATTATGGAGTCGAAACCAATGTCGATCGATAAAGAAAAGTAGAATTTGCAAGTGATAGAGCCTCACATTCATCGTGGGTGTGGTTCGTAGGGAATAGAGCAGGCTTGATATAGGATCTTCCCATCTTGTTCTTTTCCCTTGGAAACCGCTTCCCTCAGGAGCGCTTGTGTGGACGGACTCGGAGTGTTCAAATAACTACATGTATCATATTCAGTCACACAGCTTGAACAGGAAATAAATCCATTACTTTCTCGGCACAATCAGCCTGTAATTCCAGTAATGCCCATGCTAGTGCCTGGCTCCTATCGAAATTCCATCCGGCTCGGAAAGTTTGGGCAACGAATATCTCTCGCTCGTCGGCCTCACTGGTGCGCACATGCAACCTGAGTGAATCGATTGAGAGTGCCTCGATGCCCCATCGACTGTCCGCCTCACTGATAAGAAGGGTCCAGAGCTTCTGAATACTGTCTGCCCAACCATGATTTGGTGTGTCACGAGTTGCCGTCAGGAAGGGGAAGAGTGTCTTGAGAACACCTACTAAGCTTCCCTTGATCTGCTTATTCTTGTTACCCCATAATCCAATCAGCGCATCCCACGCACGACGGGCGAAATCGTCAACTTCCTGTGTACAGTTCAGAGCGGCTTGGCAGAGGAACGGCTGTAGTGCTAGGAGATAGTCGTGGTGTAAGGATGTGTCCGCGGGGTAACGTTCCAAGAAACGTTTCATACGCCAAAATAGTGACGGCGCAACAGGTACTATGACGAACGTCTTCGGAAAGCTGTCTGGATCGTTGGGGTCGGGTCTCTCAACCTCAGCCAGAAATGGTGCAGTAGAATGCTGGAACAAGAGGGCCAAGAGGGACGCACATTCGATCTGCTCGAGAGAAACGGGATGATGTGGTGCACGGCGAGCAGAGGGGTTGTCAGTAACTGCTCCTGGCACGGGAGTGGAACTGTGCTCTCTCAGTGGTCTTTTCCGCACGAGAGAGGATCCGGTGAACGGAACGTCAGCGTCCTCTGATAGCGAGGAATCACTTTGGTACATGGAGTCATCAGCCAGTGCAGTGCTTGTCATTTGGTCCTTTGTCCGTACAAGGTCATCTTCTATGGGGTCATCCAGGATAATATTGAAGCTGATCTCCACGAGTTTGAGCCACACATCCACGTTAAGATGGTCCATGTGAGGGGTCCAGGCAAGCAGGGCCTTGATTGTTTTGATGTAATCCAGGGCTACGGGAGCGAATAACTGACCACGATGGACGAGCATCTGAGTGAGGTGATCCAAAAGAGGCGTCAGTGCCTTTTTGCTAAGACAGTGAACACTCCGCTCCACCAGCCAGCGCACGGCGGCTGCGGCATCCGTGAGTCTGCGCTGGGCAGCTGCGCCACTTGTTCCTGACTTTCCACTTTTCTTGATGGTGTCGACTTTCTCGATTTTGACTGCTGTGAACAAAGCTTGGTAGAGGACCAGCCAACCACGACCATCCTCGATGCTGTATACTGCGTCCTCACGAGAGAAGACGGAGCGGAGTAAGGCAATTCCCTCCTGACGATCCTTTACTTTATCGCTTTTGAGACGATCGATCACCGTTTTCAGGTTGGACATTAGAGGGAGAAGAAAGACATGAATTGGACGAGACGCGACTGTGGCGATCAGGAGGGTCGAGTTTGCGTCTGTTTGGTCGACGAGTATAAAATCTCTAGGTGCCTTCCGACAGTCTCACGGCTTCTTTCTGCCCGGACAGTCACATTATGTCTCCACCCTGTACCGGTTCTGGTGAAAAGCCCATATTGACCGTCATTCCTTCGTACGAAGTTGGCGTGGAAATGGGCAGCTGAGAAGTGCAGACTTGATATCCCAGAGAATCTGTCATGGTTTTTGTTCTGCCCTACACACAGTAATGCCTTTGTACTGTCCCCTACTCAACTGGTGCCTACCCCCTGGCAAATGCAGTGTATTCACATTTTCACAGTATAAATGCATGCATGTTTCTGTATTGCAGGAAGGACCCTGAAGTTGGAAATACAGAGTATAGGCATGCTCAATCAAGAAATTTACATGTTGATATGGACTGCTAGTCATCAAGCCTATCAAGGACAGTGAGTAGCAACTTCATAACTTATAATGCACATTCAGTACAAGTAGATACATGACACCTATATGTGTGTGCTTATCAGAGCTTGAGCACTCATGTAACAACTTATGACCACCAAATGGTGGATTGGACTTACAGATCCATCTGTCACGTGATCGTGCTCTATTGGATACGCGACGAGCTCGCGTCTTGCTTCGCGCTCATCCCCGACTGCTGTTGCTGCTGCTGATAATGTCTGGGCCCAAAGCAGCTCTCTCAGGACTTCGAACTGTCACGCGAGACTGGTCCACGAGCTCGAAAACTGATTCAGACGCTTCCCAAAAGTCGCAAGATGCTCGCGAGCGGCGTTTTATGAACATTCAAGCTGGTCTGGAAGAACGGGAGCGAACTAATCATCCCTCCATACTTCTGCAGAGCTACACAAACGCTACTACGGTAGACACGGCCAGCGGTAGCAAACGACCTCTTTTGGCACCTGCTCACGAACCAGCTGCGAAAAAACGGACCTTGCCTTCCAATTGGAAGAAGGATGTGTATACCAGTTCGTCCAACTTTATAACGACCACCCAAGTATCCCCAGCCACTGGACCAGCTACCACGACCAAATCTACCAGTGCTCCCGCAACAGCGGTTGCCACCTCGTCAGCCCAGCCAGCTAGTATCCCTCTCAGCCAAGAGCAGAAACAGATTCTTCGACTTGTTGGTGACGGAGACAGTTTATTTTACACCGGAAGCGCTGGTACGTAGTGAAACAACATATAGTTTTATTTCTCTGTGCATATATCCACCCACCTGTCCAGGTACTGGCAAGTCTGTTCTATTACGCGAGATTATTCGCACCCTTCGGAGGACACATGCCAAGGCTCACGACGCGGTGGCAGTCACTGCCCCCACAGGTGTGCCCACATATAGTTGACAACGTTGACTGGCTGTAAGGCTGAGTGGGGTATTGTAGGGATTGCCGCGTGCAATATCGGAGGCGTGACCATTCACTCATTTGCAGGGATTGGCACCGGAGAGGGTACCGTTGAATATCTCATTTCAAAGGTTCACAAGAACAAGAAGGCCGCCTCGCGGTGGGGCCGCACCAAAGTACTTATTATTGACGAAGGTGAATACCTCAAGATTGAAGAAATTTCGCTGCTAAATAGGCCCTAGTTTCCATGCTAGACGGTGACCTGTTTGACAAGCTAGCGAAAGTTGCTAGCATCCTCCGCAAGTCCAGACAGCCGTTTGGCGGAATCCAAGTACGCACCTTCTTCCCTTCTTGGCTCCACTCCCATAGAGATTGGGTAGGTCATTGTCACCGGTGACTTCTTCCAGCTCCCCCCCGTGTCCAAAGGGGTGGACCAAGTGAAATTTGCTTTCGAGGCTGAGGTGTGGAACCAAACGATCAAACACACATTTAATCTCACCAAGATATTTCGGCAAAAAGATCAAGGTCAGCAATGTTGATAGTATTCCGGCTACATACTCAACTTGTGCAGAATTTGTCGATATGCTTAACGAGATGAGATTTGGGCGGTTGACGCAACGCTCTATCTCGAGGTTCAAATCGCTCTCTCGTGAAATCCGCTACGAGGACGGCCTTGGACCCACAGAATTGTGAGTGGAGCTTCTCCGCACAGTGCCTCCACTCATATCCTATAGGTTCCCGCGCAGAGAGGATGTCGACAGATCGAACCAAGGTCGAATGTCAGTCCTCAGCACGGAGGAGAAAGACTTCATTGCCAGCGATGCCGGAACAATCACCGATCCCGCTCAAAGAGAAAAGATGCTCTCAAATTTCATGGCCCCTAAGAAGCTCACTCTGCGTGTTGGTGCTCAGGTGATGCTTATCAAGAATGTGGACGAATCATTCGTAAATGGAACTATGGGCAAAGTGTTAGGGTTTACGAACCCCTCGAACCCAACGGACTATGAAAAATGTGGTGGAAGTGGGCAATTCAGGTCGGAAGGAAAAAAGACCTCGACGAATGATATGTGGCTCCCTGTCGTGGAGTTCTCGTTGCCCGACAAGATGAGGCGAGAGGTTGTGGTTACGCCTGAAAACTGGAAGGTCGAGCTTCCTAATGGTGAAATACAGATATCAAGAACGCAGGTGGGAATAGGATGTCTTTTAATACTGGTTGGATTGGTGTCGTAACTGACTGCTAGCTGCCTTTAATTCTTGCATGGGCTATGAGTATTCACAAGTCCCAGGGGCAGACACTGGAGCGGGTCAAAGTTGATTTGGGCAGGGTGTTTGAGAAAGGTAGGTTCGTCCTCGAACGCTCTCGCCTTGGGATCGACCGTTTCCAGGTCAAGCATATGTAGCTCTCTCTCGTGCAACTTCCTTGAGTGGACTGCAAGTCCTTAATTTCGATGCAAAGAAGGTATTCTGGAATATGGGTTCCTGTCAATGCCGCTGCTCACTTGCTCTGCTAGGTCCAAGCCCACCCCAAGGTCATCGAGTGGAGCAGAACACTGCAGACTGCTTCGGACTGGTAGTTACCCATCATGTACTTTTCATGGCGTATTGTATCGTAGCTTAGTTCATCGTACTAGTCCGGTTTAGGACAGCTTCCGGTCCGGCAAGATCACTCGGGAAAGCAGCCAGTCGACTTGTCATAATCATGCTGCAGACGATCAAGCTCTCCTCCCTGGGGCATTCTCGGCGGTCCATGTCGAACCTTCGCCCTCAAAACTGGAAGGCCCTCGCCCCTCCCATCTCAAACTTTGCTCATCAGCCTTCCACCCTCCCACATCTCCCCGTCCCACCTCTTCCTGCTACTCTGCAGAAACTCAAAGATTCATTGCGCCCGCTCGCCCGCTCTCCCCAAGAGTTCGCCTCCGTATGCCACAAAATCGACGACTTGGCGCGTCCCGATGGTCCTGGCCCCATCCTTCAGCAGTCGCTCCTCCAGCGCAAAAGTGAGACAAACCACTGGTTGGAGCAATGGTGGGACGACTTGGCCTATCTTGCTTATAGGGACTCTGTCAGTTTCCTGACTCCCCCCTCCACTTCTTCCGTCCTCACGTTCCTCTAGGTCGTGGTTAATGTATCATACTACTGTAAGCATATTTTACTTATCCCTAACCTTCATCACCACATCCCATCTCACCCTTCCGTCTACAGATGGCTTTCAACCTCAGCCTGCACATCTTCCTCAGACACCCGCCGCTCGTGCAGCTGCCATCACTCGCGGTGCCATGTTGTTCAGGCAGGCCCTCCGTTCGGGCCAATTATCCCCTGACGCAATCAAAGATACCCAACTTTGCATGGACACCTACCGGTCTGTCTCCCATAACGCTCCTCACACTTACGCTTATCACAAATTAGTTGGATGTTCGACTGTTGTCGCATCCCAGGCACGCACGGTGTCGACTGGAGCATCTCCTACAACGCTAGTCCGAATTCACATGACGATCTCGGACATATCATCGTCATCCGTAAGAATCGCTTTTGGAAGATCAAAGCCGAAGTCGGCGGTCAGGTGACTGGCATGGGTGATTTGATCAGGTGCGGTCCACTTTTACAGGCAAGGCGGGTCATATGGGGGCTCGGCCTTCTAGAGTGCACAACATAATTGTCTCTTCCAAAGCTTTGATACATCATTTCTACGATGATAATGCTCATATCTGCACCACAGCCAATTTGAATATATATACAGCCACAGCTTGGATGAATATCCCGCAATTGGCGCTTTGACCGCCCACAACAGGGACATATGGGCGAATGTGCGTGCTCTACAGCATTCTCTGTATCTCACTAGCAATCCTTCATATTTTTGACTTTCCTGAACTATAACGTGAATCTAGGATTTCGCACGTCTATCCTCTATTCCCCAGAACGAAGCCCTCCTCCGCGAGATTCATTCATCAGCTTTTGTGATGTCTTTAGATGATTCAACACCACCTCCTGAGAATGACGTCGATGTCTCGAGGGCTCTGTGGCATGGAACACTCCCGGTGAGCGTCCCTTTGTGGACGGGGGCACCTCGTCTTCCCCCGCTCGAACGGTTACTCATATTACCTACTACGCACAGTCGCACACAAGTTCAATCGGTGTCTCGCGAGCCCTTTCCTCGCGCTACGTCGACAAGCCCCTTCAATTCGTAGTGTTTGATAACAGTGTCGCTGGGTTGATGGGAGAACATAGTGTCATGGACGGGACGCCAACTATTCGCTTATGCGACGAGCTACTGGGATTTTTGGCGGACCCCAAGTCAGACTTCCAGTTATCGCCCTCAACCTCCATCGCAAATCCGGAACCTCTGGACTTCGATCTGACATCCATCCCTGAAATCCATGCAGCAATATCAAAGGCACAAGAGTTTGTGCATGACCTCGCTTCCTCCCAGTCCCTTTCGTTCCTCAGGACGAACTACGGCAAAAGGGCGATCAAGTCATTTGGTGTGGGGCCTGATGGTTGGGCCCAGATGGTTGTGCAGGTTGCATATGCACGACTCGCGGAGCGGTTTGGTAGCGGAAACAGGCGAATTGTGCCGTGGCCCGTGGGCACATACGAGTCTGCTACAACTAGAAAGTTCTACAAGGGACGCACGGAAACCATCAGGGTGGTAAGTAATGAATGTGTTGCGTTCGTGCGGGCAATGTTAGATCAGTCTGGTGAGTTGCGGCGAAATTACTAGACTCGCAATAAACTTGACCGTGATGATCGGCGTAGCAACGAGGGACGAGAAAGTACAGTTGTTAAGAGACGCGGTCAAGAAACACACGCAACTCGCGCAAGAGGCCACCATGGGCGAGGGTGTGGACAGGCACATGTTAGGTTCGTTGCTCAACCTTTGCTCCATATGTCGATTAATCATGCTTCGCTCTCCAGGCCTTCGCCTCTCTAGGCCATCTTCCCTACCTGCACCAGCATTGTTCACAGACCCACTCTATACCCGTTCCTCACATTGGACACTATCTACCAGTGCCGTTTTCAGTAGTCACCTCGGAGTGTATGGGTGGGGTGAAGTGGTCCCAGATGGGTTCGGGGTCGCTTACATGACTGGATTCGATGGTACGTCCACTCCTTCAGCTTTTCTGATGAAAGGAAGGAAGTTTATGTGAAGACATCCTCGACTGTAGATTACCTCCAGTTCACAGTCACCTCCCGAGCCGAGATGCCCAACGCAGAATTTACGGAGGAGATTGGGAAGGCGGCTGAGGAGCTCTACGAGTTATTTGCCGGCTTTAGCCCTGCATCTCATACACGTAGTGGGCGCGGCGAAGGACCGGACGTGAATGCCAACGCGAGACTTTAAATTCATGTGGGTCAAAAGAATTGCACAAAGCGGATAACAAGTAAATAGAAGAGTAGGTTCCACATCACAATATGGATGTTAGAAAGTCGAGCGCAGCTAAATTCACTCAGTTTGCCCGACTTTAAACGATACGAATACGAACTATAACAACGGGTAATCACACTCTGATACAAGACCTTACGCTCGAAGATGTGCAATTACATCGACATAGACGAGTGGCGGAAGTGAGAAACAATAAAATGAATACCACAGCGAAAGAGAATGTTCCGCACGAGCTTATTTACTCATCCTCTTCATCCTCTTCGACCACTACCTTGGGTTTCCTCGCCCGAGACGATGTGGCCTTCAATTTCTTGGTAGTGGCAGCCTGCTTCGCCGACGCAGGGCGCTGCAACACGTCAGAGAATGGAAAGGGATGTGTGACAGGTACAAACCTTTCTCTTCTTGCCGGCAGACTCATCTACCTCATCATCCTCTTCACCTTCGACCTCACCCAGCTCATCCGCGAAGTCATCGCCCGAAGCTTCAGAGTCATCCTAATCGCAGCAAAGCAAGCTCGACATTAGCGAAATGCTTTCATGGATTCATGATGCCTGACCTTCGCAGCTTTCCTCTTCGTGGGACCTTTTCTAGCAGCGACTTGGCGCCGACCCGTCCCTTTTGGCTTCTCCGCACCTTCTTCTCCCTCACGTTTCTGGAAGATATATGAAGGCGACATTCAAAAATGAATCATGACACGGACCTTCGTGCGAGACTTCTTAGCAGGGGCACTCTTGTTTTTCTCCTCGGCATCCTCAGTCTCATCCAGAGCTTCCTCGTCAGTCTTCTTTGATTTGGTTGCACGCCTTTTCTTTGGCTTTTCTTCTTCATCCCCTTCAGCTTCAGCCTTTTTCTTGGCGGGGGCACGCTTCTTCTTGGGTTTCTCCACGTCCTCTGTATTTGCCTCGCCATCTGGTCTTCGTGCAGTTGGGGGGATGTCTTCGTCAGCAACTTGTCCTTCCTCCCACGCACGTCGCACGCGCTCTTGGTCTTCCTCCTTGAGGTCCTCGAACCCGTCGAGGTCGTCGGGACTGGAGAATGCGGCCTTCATATTAGTTATAATTTTTGGAGTAGTACATCCCCAGTGGCGCCACACGCTATAGAATAACAAGGATATGTCGTAGGTCAGAATGAGTCACGTAAAGCAGAAGGACACGCACAAGCTCGTGTTACCCCTGAAGTCGACGATGGAGCCGACCCTCAGGGCACCTTTGGGTATCGGGGTGCCTGGAAACACCATGTATCTCGATTTTATACTCATGTTGAACACTTTCTTACCTGAACAAGGCTTGGAACCTTCACGAGGAGGAAAAAAAAAGTAAGTATCGACCGGCGTGATCATGGCGACCAAGGGCCGGGTTCGACGTACCTTTGCATTTTGCACGAGCAGAGCTCGCGTATTCGACGCGATAACCACTCTTCTTAGTCGCTCCCTCGTTGTCAGACATCGACTAGAGTTACGGTTGGGTTTGAGATGGGGATGTGGGTGAAAGGAAAACAGATGGGGGTGGTTCATCTCGACGCGATGTGGTTTTGTTGAACCACCCTGTACCTTCAAAGTCCGATCCCTGTGTTGCCTTACAGCGCACGGACCTCTTTCTATTGTGCTCGCTCATGCGTTGGTCGAACACCTTACGGGTTTCTCGAGATTGTGGTCGGAGGTAAGCCACGACGACCTCAGACTAGTCTATTTGTCCAAACAACGGTGGGGGGGTTCAACTCATGTTCATGCCCGCAGCGCCAAGTACGTGCGGGCAACTGACACGACCGCAAGTTAAAGCAACCTCGCTCAAGCAACACCACCAGTGGATCAGTGACAGTGTTCCATACGTTGTTCTGAAATAAAATACTAATTTACAAGCATAAAAACGGTTTCGGGGCCCTTATTCATTGAATTTACAGTAAAGTCCTTCTGCACCCGGGAAGTCGTATGTGTGCATTCCACCCCCCGAGTCGCCGCTGGGGGAAAATGAGATGGCTGCTACCGTGCAATTGATCGACACGTACATGACGAGTGGGAACTCCCCGTTCTGACTGTCTCCAATAGAAAAGTGGCCGACGTCGAAGTCCGTTCTCCCAATGACCGCACCTTGAGCTTCATCCGTACTCCCTAAACCTGGCTCCCACAACCGTACGCAACCTCGTCAAAAAGTTAGCCCCCAGTCAATACGACCGAGTTGATTGAATAAGTGGCCTACCGTCGTTACCCCCACTCATGATACCGATTCTGTCCCTGCTTTGGATCCAATTAGCCCCGATAACACCAAATCTTCTACCTTGCAAATTATCTGAGTCGTGGTGCTCGAACCGACAGGGTGGCCCACGCGACAATGCGCGCATGTCGTAAATGTGCAGTGCATTGTCATTTCGCGCAACAGCAAGGAGACGTCCATCAGGGGAAAATGAAGCTTTGTTCACCTCTTCCGAATCACTACCACTTGCTTGGAATCTCTCGAGCTTCTCCGTCCCATAGGCTTCCTTATCTTTGCGGCGAACATCGTAGAGGCGAACGGGATGTGTGCCGTCTTTGCTCCATGTGAACAAAACCAGCGTCGCACCATCCGGAGTTAAGGCAGCAGCGTCCCCGGATTCTGTGGCGTCAAACTGGACTACCGGAACCCCTTGGCGAGTATCGAAAGCATAGTGGAAACCACTGTAATCGTCTTCGTCCCCTGGTTCTGAGGACGAGAATAATAGGTGTTTTGAAGGCCCTTTCCCCCAGAGAGTGGAGCCAGTAGCATGGCCAGATCCTCTCGGTGCTACACGAAGTCTTTTGCTTTTGGATAGAAGATCGGCTTCTATCATATCCTCAAAGAGGTCCTGAGAGCACAGCCGAACGGTACTGGGTGATACCTATAAGATGTGAATGGTCCAAAATATGCATCATTACATACCCGTCATGAAAAGTAATGGCCAGCGTCTGACCGTCGGGAGCATACAATAAATCTTGAGGTCTTGAATCAAATGTAACTGCATTCGAGTAAGGGAAACGCGAAAATGAGAACTAGCGTAATGATTAACAGCGCAAACTTACGCCGATGTATTGCGTTCAGACCCTGGCGCTCGTTGTTATCATCGTGATCAAGTATCTTCCACACTTGGACGGCA
This sequence comes from Pulveroboletus frians, assembly GCA_038089395.1. NCBI lineage: Eukaryota > Fungi > Basidiomycota > Agaricomycetes > Boletales > Boletaceae > Pulveroboletus > Pulveroboletus frians. The sequence continues at coordinate 51,476 of JBBPKT010000054.1, forward strand.
CGATCACAGCCCGAGGATAGGAACTGCCTTGGGCTGCATCATATCGTGTGAGGCACCCCTACGCGCAAATTGTTGGATACAACTCACTTGAAAGGATTAAACACAATATCGTCTACGGTATAATACTTTGTGGTCGAACCTGGAATAAATTAACAACCTTGATGAAATTCGGCGTGGACGACTACCCACCACGAGATGTCTCGCGCGGACGACAATGCGCCAGTGGCATGTACACTAGTTCAGAAGTCTCAATGCGGCGGACCGTGGAACATCACAGGACGTTACCTCGACCGCGGCGATAGACGACCAGCGAACCTAGTCTATTCTCTGGAGGCGGTGGCGGTAGATCCTCAGCTTTAACGAAGCATCATTGAGTCCGTAACTTGGATGGTTTTGTCTAGCACTAACCATCTTCATCGTTATCGGATTCGTCCAAACCACCTTCCGCCACGGCACAGACTACTACACTATCTCGGGCCTGAATAATTTTATTGACCGCTATGTGACCGAGGTTAGTTGAACACCCGAGTTCAATCACATGGACAAGACTTGCACCCGGACATCAGGTGGGGGTACTTTGCGGTTAACTCGAGCTTGCTGTACTTGTTTCCATAATAGAGATTAGGCGGGCGGCGAAAGAAGAGGTTTTCTTGTCTTCGGGCATGATAAAATGGTTTCGGAAACCTGGTAGCGCCGTGATTCCTAGACAACTAGGATGTGGTGCATAAGACAAGATCGAGTGGGAAGCACTGTACTCACTGTTCCCCATGGTCCTACCGAGATCCAATCGAACGGAAGATGTCGGTGATCTACAGGAGGCCTTTTTCTAGGTAGACGAAGAGGAGGCGGGGGTTTCGGTTTATGCAGGTCGCTATCCGACTCGTGCATGGGCGTCAAATCTTCTGCTTTGTTTCGTTCTGGTAGGGGAACCCACTGTAACGATACAAGATTGTGAGCGCTGACTCGAAAACAATGACACGGTGCAATACATGTGCCTCGTTCGAAATATCCAGCAGGGCCAGAATGTCTATACAATCGTCGTCGTCGGCATCAGAGTAATGCTGATCAGCCGGACTGGGTGAACGCAGCTCGGTGCAAGAGAATTCGGGATCTAGCTTCAGTATGACCTCTGGCGCTCCGTATGTGCCATCCTCGTATGGTGACTCGGTATGTTCGTCCGTTTTTTGCCTCTGGGATGTAATCGGTAGGGCGGCTGCACGGACGAGCTACGTGACACACCTTGGAGGGCCAAACCTCGGGTTCGCTATCGGATGAAATCTCGATGACGTCCAAGACGCGCTCTTTGCGCTTCAACCTGTTATTTACCCGGTCTGTGGCCATCTTTAATGCGTCAGTTGCGCGGTTCTTGGATGGGTGAGCGTCATTCAGTGTTTTACGCGATGCCAATTCCTTGAACGGTGTTAGACTTGTCGTGTTGTGATACCATGCGAGACAAACCAGTTGTGTGACACGTTGGAGTTCGGTATACTGGCCCGTCGCCGAGTGAGAACGTGGGTGTCTGACGAGTCACCACATCCGTTAGCGAGACGGGCATGTCAGAGTACCGCCATTTGTGATGAGAAACACCACTGACGATACTCACGGGTTGTGTTGTCGGACTGGCGGGTCCTCCGAGTCGCTGTCTGAATCGAGGAGGGAGATGGTGACTGGATCGCGCGGGCGATGTCTGTGGCGAAGAGATGAGGGATGGTCGATGTGAGCGCAGTGGCCTACGCCGGTGCAGAAGACGTCCACGTCGTCGACATCAATGACCTCGTGCTTCCTCGGCGGGGACATTATCTCGCCAGCGAGTTCGATAGCAGCGACGAGTTAGGAGAGGTGGGAAAGCGTCAGGTTTGTCACGTGCCACTCTTGTCACTGACACCGATGGGCCAGTCCGTCTCCGCGTCGTCGTCTGCGTCGGCCTCCCCGC
>JBBPKT010000055.1:0-52286 GCA_038089395.1 Pulveroboletus frians
GCCTGCGACCTTGTAGCTTTATTATGCACTTCGTTTGATCAATCCATGTCCTTCTCTTGGTAGTGACAAGGCAGCGCGTTACGGTGCGTGACGTGACGCAGGTACGATGGTTCCATGGGCTGGTTTGCGGATATTTGTTGGACACTCGCTCTGACGTCCTCCACCACTCGCGCCAGTCACTCGACGTCCCCCACAGCCTATTCACGCACCTGTCCCCCTCCAGCTCGACGACCCGCTTGACCAACATGGCTGGTGCGCCTACATACCCCTATCCAGATCCTATCACTGACACCAAACCGAGTTCAGGTTCAGGTAGGAAACGAGCCGCAGCGGAAGATGCCACAACAGAAAAACGCGAAACGCGCAGCTCAAAGGCCCCAAAAACAGCGAGCTCTAAATCCGCTGCCAAAGCCCCCAAGGGCACAGCGCGTCTCAAGGCCCGTCTGATCATCTCTGACAACTCCACCATTATTGATTGCGGTACTCAACAGACCTCTATGGCCAAATCCACGTTCAAATCTCGCGCCGTGCCTCTCTACGTGAACATCACCACGACCGCTCCCGCTCCCGAGGACCAGGAACCCGCTCCGACAGATCCTGGGTTCTTGGCTAGCACGACTCTTGTTCCGAGTACCTTTGCGACGGGAAGCTTTGGGTGGAAGGGACACAAACGCATGGTGGTGGAGTTGCCCGAGGTAGAAGGCGGAGAAGAGGGGAGGAAGGTCCATGTTACATTGACGTACGCGCTCCACTTCATCGCTGCTGTTTGCACACCAATGAGCCTGTACAGTATCAATGCCACTGTTATTGGTAGCAAAGATGTGAAAGAGGGAGAAGAACACGAAGGCGAACACGAAGGTCCAGAAGAGTACGAAGAAGCGTCCGGTGAGGCTGCTGAACCCAAACACGAAGGTGAGGTCAAAGAAAGTGGAGATAACCCGACAACCGGTGAAGAACAAGCTGTGGAAAGCGCCTCGTAATCCGTAATTTCTTTTTGGTTTGTATGTATTAGCATGTGTAGGGTATCGCTGTATCGAATCTGTGTCTCAAGCGCACTCGTCCGATCATGCAGTGTGTCAGTGGGAAAATACTCAGGGTCGGTGTCGGAGCCGGTCACTTCCCCAACTTTGAGTTTGGTACATCTGTCACTTGAAGGAGAGTAGCAGACGTGAGTCGAGATCATGCCATTCGTCGCGAACTAAACCATTTTCCACGGAAAGCATGTCTCTAGATACCAAGCTTTCTCCCTCCGAGAGAGGCGAACTACCTTTTGCTACAGTTCCGAACGCCAGGTATCATCGTGCTCCGGCACGGGCACTCAGTCGACTCGGGCCTATCTTGAAATACTCTATTCCAACCATCTCCCTCGTATACTTGGTGTCTCGCGACTTTGTGTTCACCACTCCGCATGCACCGAGCTTAGGCGTGACGCATCCTCCGACTTCATCCTTCAGTACATATGATGATCCCGCTTCCGAATTCAAGGATGACGTGTTTCCTCTGCGGCCACAGGATGACTGGGATATCTCTACCGATTTCCCTTACCCGCGCACACTCGCGTACGACGTCGAGGAGGGTACCTGGCTTCGCCTCGATGTACACCCAACATCTGGCGATATCGTGTTTGACATGGCTGGTGACATCTACTGTCTTCCGGCCCATTCTTACTCCGAAGCAACTTTGACGAGTGGGTTGAAAACCATGGCCGTTCCGGTGCTCACAGGGATCCCACACGACGCCGACCCCAGTTTCTCTCCCAGTGGCGATCGTCTAGCCTTCAGAAGTGATGCTGGGCTTGGGGTCGACAATATCTGGGTTATGCCATGGGCTTCCGGTGGCTGCAACGAGATGGACGTTCGTTCACCTTCCATCATGACTGCAAATGCAATTGCCCAAAGAGACCTTGATGCTAGTTTGCTCGCGCAGGGCATTCGAGAGACGGAAGAACGGAAGTTGAGGCGTCTCACCCAAGAAGGCAGACTAGCAGGTCTGTCCTCGGATAGTCATTACATGAATGGATCTAACTTCTCTTTCAACGTATAGCTGTGCGTGTCACTAATGAATCTTACAACTGGGTCTCTGACGCACGCTGGCACCCCTCGGGTACCAAAATCATTGCTACAAAATGGTACTTTACTCAACGCTCTTTGGGTGCGGGTGAAGGATGGGAATATGGAGTTCCAACCCTCCAAAATCTTAAGCAGCGTCGGGTGGAAGTAAACTCGGGCAGGCGTCTCATTTCCAGAGCGCTGCCGTTCGGGTGGACCAAGGCTGACTACGTAGAGCAGCAGATCGGTCATGAGCAGTTTTCCTGGTTAAGCAATGACACGCTTGTCTATTCAGGAAACGCAAGGGACACTGAGGGTGTTTTCGAGTACTCGAAAGGTGTGTGACGTGCACCTACCGTCCTTGTTGATTTGATCATTCGTTGCGGTAGATGTACATCGGGGTATTTATTCAATCTTTGCACGCAATTTGACGCTTGGGGAGGAAGAAGTTCTTGTTGATACGGTTCCTGGAGGCGCAAGCAGACCTACTTTGTCTCGTGATGGGCGTACCCTTGCTTTCGTCCGTCGCGTTCGCGACAAAGAGGCACTTGTGCTCAAGTATGCTCTGTATTTGCATTGGCTTCAAGGCCTTGTCTCACTCCTGCCGCAGAGATTTACAAACGGGTACGCTCCGCAATATCTGGCACGGGCTGACCTATGATCTTTCTGCTATTTATGCCCCAATGGGCACTTACCCGTCTTTTGCATTTGATCCCTCCGACGAGGCCGTTATTATCTGGGCCGCTGGTCAGATTTACCACATCCCACTCACCTTGAATGCACTTGGGGAACGTGTGTTGGGTGGCACACCTCAACCTGTCGGTTTTCGTGCCCATATCGAGGTTAAAGTTGCGGAGACTGTCAAGGCAACTACGGATGTCCGAGAGCTTGAGGAAGGCAGACAACGTCTTCATGCATTTACCCAACTCGCCCTCGACCAGACTGGGACATATGCCGTGTTCCAAGCTGCCGGTGTCACATATGTTCAGACGTTGGGATCAACGTCCACTGCACAACGCGTACCTGTTGCGCATGCAGGGGCAGCATACTACTCACCCTCTTTTGTTGGTGGAAACCACGACCTGATCATTCACGGACGATGGTCAGATACGCATTTCTCTTCCTTCGAGATCGCCGATTTGCGCACAGGCAACATATATGAGCTGACCGGTCTTTCAATGGGGCGATACTTTAGTCCTGTGATTTCAAGTGGAGAGGGAGCGGTTCGCACAATTGCTTTTGTCAAGACCAGTGGTGACCTCCTCACTGGGGAGGTCGTTGCTACCGCCCAACCTGGTCTCTGGATTGGCGAGGTCACTCTGCCCACAGAAGCTACGTCGTCTCACTCGATCCCGGTGATGAATGTCCGGAATATTCGAACTACTATCAGTGCCGACGACGGTGCGCTGAAACTTAACTTCATCTCCCCTGACGTCCTACTCGTCCATCAGTCTGACCGTGCTTTTGCTGTCGATCTCTCTCGTGGTGCCGATGAATATGGACGATATACAGAACAGACCCTTGCAAATGGCCACTCGACGGATGAATTGGTGTTTTCGAACACTACTCACGGTGCAGCCTTCGTGAATTTCCAGCAGGTCTACTTTGCCACCGGAGTGAGCTCCTCGACAGACTTGTGGAGCAAACCAGGCAAGGCGCCAGCGGGATTAGCAAGGCTTAGCTTGGATGGTGGGCATGACCTAGCTGTGAGTGGCGATGGAAACGTCGTTGGGTGGTTCCTCGGTAAGACCGATAGTTCAATCCCTTTGGTATTTCTGACTTTCGATCTAGGACCCTTCCTGCATACTCTGCCCATTTCTCGGCTTCCTCGATGCTCAGAGGCTATCACGGCAGACACTCAGACCTTTGGAGTTGATTGTGTGACTCGTTTGCTGGACATTACCGAGGTAGATGTGCGATACGAATCGGAGGTTACGAGACTTCGTCGTGAAGCCCATGCACTTTCTGGTGCAGATGTTGTTGCATTTGTGAATGCAACAATTCTCACCATGAACAATGGGGACGTTCATCAGGATTTGATCAACGGCGGAACGGTTATCCTCCGAAATGGCCTCATTGAATCCGTGGGCAAGGGCAATGAAGTGCCTATTCCAACTGGAGCGTTGATCATTCAGACTGATGGTGGTAAGTTGCGGGAGGAAATTACCTGATAACGGATGATCCACATGTCGAATTCCACTAGGGTTCATCATCCCAGGATTCATTGACGCACACGCGCACTGGAGCGGGACGGATGTCAAGTACCCTGCTACTTCTTGGGAGATGGAAACCTTCCTTGCATACGGGGTCACGACGGTGCACAAGTACGCTAGCCAATCAAAAGCGTTCGTAGCTCTACTAAGTCCTCCCTTCAGCCCAAGTTTGCATAACTCGCTTGGCTTTGTTGAACGTGCCCGCGTTGAAAGTGGTCTCATGGTCGGCCCTAGGATTTTCCACACAGGTCAAGTTATCTACGGAGCATCCGATTACTCTTTCCATCTCGACATTGCTTCCACTCAAGAAGCAAAAGAAGCGCTTACCCGTATTAAAGTCGAAGGTGGACCAGCGAGCTGGTCTTACAAGAATTACAATTTGCCAGCGAGAGCGTCTAGGCAGCGTCTGTTACTGCAAGCGAGGAAGATGAACATGGCTTGTGTACCCGAGGGGGCGAGTGGTTATCCTATGGACTCACATAATGCGACTAATACATCAAATGTTAGGGGATGAATTTTGATTGGGACTTAACATACATTGTAGATGGTGAGTGGAATTTCGAGTTTTCAAGGTATGATATTGACGTCACAATCAGGAATGACCACTGTCGAGCACAACATTCCTGTGCCGGTCCTTTATGACGATATCCTCACGCTCTACTCGTTGAGTGGAACTGGATCGACCCCGACGCATATTGTTGACTATGGAGGATCGTGGGGGGAACAGTTGGTCTGGGCGACCGCAGATATCCCTAATGATCCAAAGTATGCACTACCGCAGCGTTATCAAATGAACACATCTGAATTCAATATCTTATGCAGACTCAGGCGCTTTACAAGGCATGACATCCTTGAAGGTCTGTCCGAGTCCACGAGCCGGCCCCTGAACTGTTAGTTGTCTTTCGTTGTTTGTTAATATCGGAACTAATACGTCCTGTTAGCAATTGCACTATTTAACGTCTCTTCGTCGGTCGCCAAGATGGTCCATCGCGGACTATCTGCTCACATTGGGGCCCATGGGGAGCCCCCACTGGGTTTGATGTACCACAAAGAGCTGGCATTTGCCAAGGCTGGGGGGCTGAGTAATTACGAGGTCAATATTACTTTTTCCACTGCCACGTTTATCTTAAAGTTGCCTAGGTCATCCGTGCTGCAACTTCCGACGCAGCAGCAACCTTTGGTCTTCGAGAGTCTCTTGGCACGGTGTCCGCAGGTAAACTCGCCGACCTCGTTATCTTTCCCGGGGGTTTTGATTTGATGGCTGGCGATATTCGCCAGACGAAAGAAATCAGGTTTGTCGTGCGGGGTGGAAGGATATGGGAGGCCAAGACTATGACGGAAGTCTGGCCGGTGAAGGGAAGACAGCAGACCACGCCGCCCTTCAACGCCGAATAGTACTTAGGACGGCTCCTGATTCAGTAGAAATTTGTTGATGTAAATGGAGATCACGCAGTATGCGACTCCATTTCGATTAAATTCTACATATCGAATTCGAACTCGGAATCTGAATCATCCTTTTTTGGTGGTCCACGGATGTTCTTTGAAGCTCGTGTGTTTGTTCTAGACGCTGAAGATCGCATATGAGGAGACGGGTCATCGTCTTCTTCATCAGAATCATCACGTCGATCCTGACCACCTTGTCTGCTTTGGAAAGGACGTTCAGGGGGGTCGATAACACCACACAACATTAGGATTGCCTCGAGTTCTTCTCACACGAATGAATGATGGTAACGGTGTTGGAAAAGCAGGCGTACCTTCAAGACGCCTTTCGCGGTCAGCCCCCCAAGCCGCGAGTTGGTCTCTGATTTCCCCTTTCCGATAAATGATAAGCATCGGGACGCAGCTATCGGGCAGATCTGCTATGCACTTGTTGCCAGTGATAGACACAAATTTGGTCCGCGGATATCGCACAGCTAACTCCTGGACATGATTAGCTGTGCGATCACTTCGCAGAATACTGCAACGCAGTTGAGGTTGACACGATATACGATGTAGTGCTTGGATTGCGCACCCGTCCTTGTAGAGAAAGCATATCACCCCTGTGCCCTTGTCTTCCTGATCGTCCTCCTCGTTCATCTTGCTCGCCTCTGTGACCTCCCTGGTGTAATCCTCTCTGCTAATCGGATACACCCTTCCAAACCGGGCACGCTTCACTGCCTTTTGCTCCTCAGCCAGTCGCTGGCGGCGGAACGCATCCACTGTTCGCTGGAGGTCATCATCTGTGACGTCCTCCCCTAGCTCGCGTAGCTCTTCCACGGTGAGATCTGCCAGGGTGTCGTGGAGCGTCGGGGATGGCGGGGGTGACGGGGTCCGCGGGGAAGGCTCTCGGGGAGGCAGGATGCCATGCTTGCGCAGGGCATCGTTGCTAGGAATGATGAGCGCGGATGATAACTTGGATTCGAGTACTCACAATTCCGTGTCTTCGTTTGGGTTGATGGCCATGTGCCAAAAGGTGACTGCGCCCACAGTGGATCACCAGCGAGTGGCTGACGGGAATGGCCGTATTAGGAAGGCTGTATTCAGGATCTTGACTGTGACGCGGACTTGAATCACCTCCGTTCGAAATTCCTCTGCCCCGCCAGGTTGGAGATGCACTGACTTTGAGCACATCTCCGTCTGATCTCATAGCACTGGGAGTCCCGGATACATTGCTTGCTTGATGACAGTGACGACCACCGGCACGACAACGACGACGACGACCCAGGGTCATACCGTCACTGTCAATGAAACCATTCTCCCGCGCAAGTACCAGGAGGAGATATTTCGGCGGGCGCAGGAGCACAATATCATCGCTGCCCTTGACACCGGGAGTGGGAAAACTCTCATCAGCATCCTCCTCATCAAATGGGTTGTTCTGCAGCCGAACGCGATCGGCAAAGTCGTCGTATTCCTCGTCCCAAAGGTTGCTCTCGTAGAACAACAGGCAGAATTCATCGCTTCTCAGACACCCTTGAGGGTGCGAAAATTTCACGGGAGCCTAGATATGGAACTCTCTGACAGGGCAAATTGGAAGAGCTCGTTTGAAAAAGCAGACGTCGTTGTAATGACAGGTGAGAATCAGATCAGTTACTCTCAAGGTGTTGTTCCTCAACGATGCCTAGCTCAGATATTCCTTAACGTTCTCACACATTCACACTGGAGTATCGTCAAAGTATGTGTCCCTCGCATAGTTCTCGCTGACTCCCCCTAATCTGTCGCCTTAGGTTTCTTTGATCATCTTTGATGAGTGTCACCACACGCGCAAGAATCATGCCTACAATGGAATAATGCGCGAATACTTTCAAGTCCATCCCACTGAACGCCCAAAGGTTTTTGGCATGACAGCGTCGCCTATCTGGAATCCCAAGGACGCGGAGGGGTCTTTGTTGACATTAGAGAGGAACTTGGATGCCACGGTCATTGCCGTGCGCGAACATGTGAATGAGCTGCTTGAGAGCTCGCCGCGGCCTGCAGAAGTATGTATTTCCCCTTATTGCGAGGGCGGTTGTTCATACGCCCGCTACAGATAGTGAAAGAATACTTCCCACCCCCTGACAACTATCTCTATCTAAACCCAAGTCTTTGGGACACCCTCAAACTCTTCCAACCCGACAATGTTGACATATCGTGGGACAAATTACAGATGAAGTACCATGTCACTCGGAACAGCCTTGGTCCCTACTCCGCAGACCTCTTCGTGTATCACGAGGTTCGTACACGAGTCAATCAACTTCTTCTAGAGTTCGGTAGTCCCGACGATGGTACTGTCAATCCCCTTGACATCCAAGACGATGGTATGGATATCGATGATCCTCTCACGCATCGAACCACATCCCCGATCCCTGTTTCCCTTGAACAAATCGACGCCATCCTTTGCGATTTCAAGCCATTCTTCGAGGACCCTTCCACTTCTCCACCTGCCGTGCCAATTCCCGTCCCCCTTGCCTGGTGTACTCCCAAGGTAAAAGCTCTTACTGACGTCCTTCTTGCCTACCATACCCCAACATTCCACGGCATTGTCTTTGTAGAGCAGCGTCAGGTTGCTGCTTGCCTTGCCAAAATAATCTCAAAGATTCCCGAACTGAGAGGCCGCATCCGGTGCGCAGAGCTTGTTGGGCACGGGGGTGGACATGGCGCACGGAGCAAGGGGAACTCTGGGTCGGGTGGAGCATCAGGAGTGAATGTAAAGGGGATGGGGTTGGCGAGGCAACAAGATACGGTTAGGTCGTTCCGGAGGCCTTGCGAGGAAGGCGGTCTGAATCTGTGTACGTTTCTTCTCTATGCTATCATGTAGTATCACTGATTATCTCTGTCCAGTGATTGCTACGTCTGTCGCTGAAGAAGGTTTAGATTTTCCGGTATGTCACTCTGTTTGCCGCCTTTTGGCGAGACTTGACATTGGTATCACCAGGCCTGTGACCTCGTTATACGATTTGATCCGCTTCATCATATGGTTGGATATGTCCAGTCTAGGGGACGGGCTCGAACTAAAACCTCTACTTTCGTTATCATGGCACAAGTGGGCCATACGTCGCACCTCGATCGTTATAAGACTTTTCAAGAAATCGAGCCCGAACTTAAGAAAGTCTACCAGACTCGGGAAAATCCCACCCGTCCCGGTTCACCGGAATCAACTTCAGACTCCGAAGAAGGCGAGTTAGAAGAAGAAGATCCTGAAGACCTTGCCGCGCGCGAACGATACATCGTTCCATCCACTGGGGCGGTGCTTACTTATGGCTCTGCCATTGGGCTGATCAACTACCTATGTTCCCTAATTCCGCACGACGCCTACACTCCTCCCCCGATGCCGAAGTACAGTGGCGACTACGCCTCTGTTTTAGAACTGCCACCTAGCCTCCCTCTTCCTGTCGACCATCTCATATATCGGGGGCCCCCGCGGAAGTCAAAACGTGAAGCGAAACGGGCAGTTGCATTCATGGCTGTTAAAACTCTCCACAAGCTCGACGTCTTCGATGATTACCTTCTTCCCTCGACGGGCAAGGGGAAGAGCGAATATGATGCCGACGGTCGCAGGCTTTCTGACGTCTCTGGAATTCCAGATATCATGGATGTTTTTGTACAAGACCCGTGGACACTGGGTCCAAGACTACGAATGCATGTCATTTCAATCGATGGAGAAGATTCTGCCGGACTTGTCACTGGTACTGAGTTACCAGCACTTGAACTCCACAGCGAAGGTTGCACCATAACCATGCGCTGTACAGATGAGCTTGTATTCCATCCCGAGGAGGAATGGGAAACGCTCCACTTGCTCGAAGAATACACTAAGGCAGGGATCTGGTTTTATATCTCAGGACGCCCGATATCACTACCTCTCACATGCTTTCTCGTTCCCCTCACGGAACATAACTGCATCGATTTCGAAGCGGTGAAGCGCGTCGTTGACGAGCCGTATGGCACATATGATTGGACGGGAATCACCGAGCAGGACTTCGATTCAAAGGTGGTTATGAACTGTAATCTCTATGGCCGTGCCCAGATTCTGCACAGCATAAGATACGATCTCACCGCGTTGTCTACGCCGCCACCAGGATCACGCGAGGCTCCATGTACAACATATCAAGAGTACTTTGTGCAAAAGTGGTCCAGGAAGAACCGTGAAGCTTTCATTCCGACTGATTGTCCACTTATTGAGATCCATAGTCTTCCCCGCGCACCCTCCGGTCTCTACCGCCCAGCATCCAGACAACGGGATGTTGACATATACAAACGCCATACCGCACCTGTCGGTTCAATTGTCCCGCAGGGTGCGTGTAGGGCCACTCACCTTTCGCGGCCGGTCTACCGCACTTTCTTGTTCCTTCCTCGCATCTGTAGGCGCGCGACGGATATCTATCGGGCGAGAGAAGAGCGCCTCCAGCTCGGATTACCTCCAATTAGTGATGATCTTCTTATCGAGGGATCCACTCTCCCAACGACAAATGCAACATGGAACAACCAACGGTTGGAAACATTGGGAGACTCTGTACTCAAACTCACGTCTACAGTCCACATCATGAATAAGTTTCCTCATCGGCATGAAGGACAACTTTCTCAGCTCCGTCAGAGCAGTATTTCGAACCGCACTTTGTTGGCGCGTGCCAAAGAAATTGGCCTAGAACGGTTCCTTACGTCTGAGGCTCAAAGCCTACATGTATGGAGGTATACAATACCCGAAGAGTCGGATGTGGTAGACTGCCTAACGCGAGAAAAGCATACGGTACATAGGGAGTATCCCCGTCGAAGCTTGCAGGATTGTATGGAGGCAACTCTGGGAGCAGCATTCCTGACTGGGGGCATTGATATGGCATTGCGAGCTGGTGACACGTTGAGGTTATCCATGGGGGGGCCTCTGCCATGGTCGCTCCGCTACTCTCGACCCCCAGAGCCATCCCTCATACCGCCACTATTTGCAGATCTCCAAGCCCTGATGGGGTACGAATTCCATCGTGGCGAATTACTCGTCGAGGCAATCACGCACCCGTCATTCGCTACGTCGGCGGGATCATCATATCAGCGTTTGGAGTTTCTCGGTGATGGTAAGTTTGACCTTGCCGGATACTCCATCTTGATGTTTACCTGGAATTTAGCTGTGATCGATCTAGTTACAATGCGTCATCTATTCCAGAGGTTTCCAGATGCCACATCTGGTCAACTCTCTGCTGCTCGCTCTCGTGCCGTGTGCGGGCCTACTCTCGCATCCGTCGCTGTTAACCGTCTTGGGCTGCACAAGTATCTGCTCATCAACAATGTCGAGCTTAGCACTGCAATTGCTCGACATGTTCCCCTCCTCGAGACTCTCTCGCCCGAAGACGCAATCGTTAAAGGATGGAAATACGATCCCCCCAAGGCACTGAGCGACGTGCTGGAGAGTCTTGTGGGCGCAATACTTGTGGATAGCGCATACAACTTCGAGAAGACTGCTGCAGTTGTTGAAGTGATTATGAGTGATGTGCTGGAAGTGCTAACTACCACCCTTCCGAGAGATCCAGTATCGGAATTGATGGTATGGGCTGCAGTGGAGGGTTGCAAGAGGATTGCATTTCAGCAAGTACCCCATGACTACTCTTCGATAAGAGCTGACAAATACTTTATTTTGTAGAAAAAGTCAGAGCAACGCAGAGTTGCGGCGAAACGATAGCATTGCAGTCATTGTCCACGACCTCGTCGTTGCGGGACCTATCACAGCGAGCAATCTTTCATTATCAAAAGGTCTTGCTGCCGAGCGGGCACGTGCGATTCTGGGTGATCCGAGCCACGAGATGAGCCTCGCCCGGTTGTGTGACTGCCGGAGGGCAGCCGAGGAACGGATAGACATATGCTCCGAGCCTCCTGGTGACGAGACAACCCAAAAGGTCACAGACGAAACCGAAGACGGTTTCGCCTCCCTCGCGAAGCAAAAGCTAGAGGAAGATTATATTCCCTCCGCCGATGGTACAGAAGAGGTAGAGGACGAGCTCGACGATGAAATGGTTTCAACCAAAGTGTGAGAAGAGTATCATCCGCTTGGGAGGTGTACTGACCCGGATTCTTGGAATGAACTGCTAGCGATCCTTTGCTATACTGCGAATGATTGCTAGCCGTTATTTCCAGGTTTCTTGCACCTCTCCATTCTCACCGCGCATTCCCAACTCACCGTGCTTCGGCATGCACCTCAAGATTTGACCTCCGATCCCAACATTAGATTAATTCCCATGTAGATAATATTGCCACGGAAGTCAGACTGTATCAACTCGGATGGCTCTCCAACATTTGTTTCCATACGCTGTTCTTGAATGTACTTGTGTAGTACTATACGGTTTACCCGGATATGAATTACTCGGATGTGCCACACACGACCAAACAGCTTGCCCTGGAGCTCAAAACATTACAAGTTGCAGTCGGATTCAACCGCTATTGGTGATACATCACAATGGGGGACGAGTATCCCTCCTTGTTCCGTATGGTTTCAATATTGGATGTATTTTCTTATACTGACATATCAATCTAGGCTCGGAGCAGATGAGCTTGGTGCAGCTCTATATACCAACCGAAGTAGCTCATGATACAGTTGCTGAGCTCGGAGAGCTTGGGAATGTCCAGTTCAACGATGTTCGTGTCACGATGCTGCTCCTTGATGCCTTTATAATTTTTTTCATTAGTTGAACCCCAAAGTCAATCCCTTCCAACGTTCCTTCGTCGGTGAGATCAGGAAATTCGAGGAAATGGCACGTCGTATTCGTTTCTTCGCTTCTCAAATCGAGAAAGAAAAGGATGTGGTCCCAGTCCGTCCTCTTTACGACTCAGCGCCGTTGGTTACCGTGGGACCGAGCGCAGCACACAACATTGACGAGCTCGATGTCACGCTAGCGGAATATGAGACTAGGCTTTCACAGATGAACGAGAGCTATAAGCTACTCAGCGAGCGTACCAAGGAGCTTATCGAGGCACGCCACGTCTTGAGGGAGACCGCGGGCTTCTTCGCAAAGGTAAGTCAGTTGGATAGTAGCCCATGACATACTCACTCGTCGTCAAGGCCGAAACGCAGCAGACGGATATTAGAACTTCCTTCGACGATAGTTCAGCACCTCTTCTCCAACATGATGAACGCGAAAACCAATATTCATCGATGGTCCAGTTCGATTTAGAGTGCGTTCGTTCTTTGTCGCATCTACTCTTTTCGTTGAAACCTCACTCTAGGTTCGTTGCGGGGACTATAGACAGAGCCCGTATCCCAACGTTTGAGCGTGTGCTTTGGCGTGTCTTGAGAGGCAACCTTTATATGAATCATACCGACATCACAGAGCCGTTTGTTGATCCTACGACGGGCTCTGAGACACGTAAAAACGTGTTCATTATCTTCGCACACGGTGACGCATTACTTGCAAAGATTCGCAAGGTCGCTGAATCGATGGGTGCTACTTTGTATCCCATCGACGCCAATGCCGACAAGCGTTCCGACTCACTTCGCGAGGTTACTGCTCGTTTAGAGGACCTTGAGACCATCCTCTACAACACTGGCGCTAATAGACGCATGGAGCTTGTGACAATCGGGGAGAATCTCGCACGATGGCAAGACGTTGTCCGGAAGGAAAAGGTGATCTATGGGACGATGAATCTCTTCAACTATGATGCACGAAGGATGACTTTGGTAGCTGAAGGATGGTGTCCGACAAGAGACATTGCCAGGATACAGCTTGCCCTTGGACATGCTACGGCACGTCATTTCCGTATTATTGTGTGGCAATCGGTTAATTCGCTTTTTAGGAGGCATCTGGGACTGGGGTTGTGCCCATTTTACATGAGCTCCGCACTCATAAGACACCGCCAACTTTCAACAGGACAAACAAGTTTACGGAAGGATTCCAGGCCATCATGGATAGTTATGGAATTGCGACCTATCAAGAAGTTAATCCCGGCCTGTTTGCTATCATCACCTTTCCCTTCCTGTTCGCTGTGATGTTTGGTGACATCGGTCATGGTTTGATTATCTTATTTGCTGCCCTCTATATGATCATGAACGAGAGGAAGTGGGCGAAGGGGGGTCTCAACGAGGTAAGTGTGGCTATAACCAATTAATCCTGACTTATCTTACCCGTTGCAGATCCTGGAGCTATTCTTCTTGTGAGTCAATGAAGCATGGTGAATTGTGGGAGGACGCGCTAACATGAATCCAGTGGGCGATACATCATTCTTTTGATGGGGCTGTTCTCCGTCTACACTGGCCTCATGTATAATGACATATTCTCCAAGTCGCTTCACATTTGGCACTCCGGTTGGGACATCCCAGAGGGTAATGGGACTGTCCACGGTGTCTCGAATGGACACGTTTATCCATTCGGCTTGGATCCAGCCTGGCATGGTGCGGATAACAGCTTGATATTCACAAACTCATACAAGATGAAGATGGCGATCATTCTTGGGGTCACCCATGTGTGTGCCTTGCTAGTCTTATCTTACGGTCTGGATTGACGCAATTTCAGATGACATTTGCTTTGTGCCTGCAACTTCCCAATCACATCCAATTCAAGCGTCCGTTGGACATTTACGCCAATTTCATTCCCCAAATGATCTTCCTCCAGTCGATTTTTGGATATCTAGTGATCTGCATCCTCTACAAATGGACAATTGATTGGACACATGCCGCAACGGAACCCCCATCGTTGTTAAACATGCTGATTGCGATGTTCTTATCCCCCGGATCGGTTGACCCGAAAAGTCAACTATATCCCGGACAAGGATTCGTACAGGTTCTCTTGCTTTTGCTCGCTGTCGTTTGCGTTCCTTGGATGTTATGCATGAAGCCATACTTCCTCTGGAAGGAGATGCGGGACATTCAGGGTCAAGGGTATATGGGCCTTGACCATCATGATGGGCCCCGCAGGAGCTCCGATGAGGTTATGCAAACTGAGGAAGAAGGTAATGGACGGGTCATCATTGAAGAAATGGAAGAGGAACACGTGAGTACCTCGTTCCTCTCAGGGTGTATGTTGCCTGATAGACTGTCAGGAACAGCACGACTTTGGGGATATTGTTATTCACCAGATCATTCATACCATTGAATTCTGCCTCGGCTGCATCTCGCATACGGCTTCGTACCTCCGGTTGTGGGCACTCTCCTTAGCCCATGCTCAATTATCCGAAGTTTTGTGGGATATGACGCTGGGAGGTGTTCTAGGAATGGAGGGAATTTTCGGGCTCATCGTCATCATCCTCACGGGTGTGATGTGGTTCACACTGACTGTAGGGATCTTGTGTCTAATGGAGGTGCGCGTATTTGGCGAACGTGTGTTGGGCCCATCTGACAATAAGACCCCGATTAGGGGATCTCGGCATTTTTGCATGCGCTTCGTCTCCACTGGGTCGAAGGGAACAGCAAGCACTATGAAGGGCAAGGATATGTACGTCTCGTTGGAGCTGATTTTTGTCATTGACAACGTGCGACACACATGCTGATCTATCTCCGAACAGGCGTTCGCACCGCTAAGTTTCGCGAGGCTGGGTGAGGGAGAATAGGAGATAGTTAGACACCATACGCATGTTTCTTTACACGCGCCTACATCGCTTTACCGCGCTTTCTCATCCCTCCTGGGTGAAGGGACAGCATTAATTCCCGCTGCCTCAGATCATTTTCAAAGTCCGAACTAGCAGCTATAAATATTGCCAGCTCCTTATCGGTTTTTTAGAACCCCCGCTCAGTTTTTTTTTCTTGTCCCTTGTTATACCGGTCGGTCGTTCCCTTTTTCGCGACTCTCCTCCTGATCCCCCTCCAGGCAATATAGACTATAGAGCGTAATAGAACATTCCTGGTTCAGCCTTGTCTTGCGTCTTGAACATAGAAGAAACCTTAGCTCAACCTCTATACCTTTCATAGGTGCGTCTACACACAGGAATCATCCTCTCCTCCTCACTCCCTTCAGATTTCATACATGCCTGCCATTACTGCTTCCGCTCTCGCTGTTCCTTCTCCGATGTCGCTCAAGGGCGCAGTCGATGGTCCATTTGACGTTGCCGCCCTCTTCATCTCAGACAAGGCTTCCCGTGAAGCCGCTGCGAAGGCTCTCGCTTCCGCTGTTCAAAATAACGGCCCTGCTGCCATTAGCGCAGTCGGTTTCACAGAGGCCGTCCTCAAGGCGCTTGCCGACAAAAAATCACCGGCTGCCCGGGAGGGCGCGGCCGATGCTATCGTTGCGCTCACCAAGAGCGGTGCAACAAATGCCCTCGAGCCCACTTTTATCGACTCGGGCCTCTATGCCGCTCTTATTGAAGGCTTTGCCGACAAGATGCCTGCCGCCCGCAACGCAGCGGTAGAGGCTGTCAGACAGTTTGTTGCTACGATGAATCCCTGGGCTGCTTCCCTTGTCCTTCCTGCCCTCCTTCACCAGATCAAAACGGCCGGAAAATGGCAGATCAAGACCGGTGCTCTGGTTGTCTTAAACCAGCTCGTTGCTAGCGCGCCCGCTCAGACTGCTCGTCTCATGCCTGACATCGTCCCCGTCCTCTCCGAAGCCATCTGGGATACCAAGGCCGATGTGAAGAAAGCGGCTCGTGATACCCTTGAAAAGGCTTGTGCTTTGGTCTCGAACAAGGACATTGAGCGCTTCATCCCGGCCCTCATCAAGGCTCTGATCAACCCAGTCGAGGAGGTCCCGAATACTATTCAGCTCCTCTCGGCTACCACATTCGTTTCCGAAGTAGACTCTGCTACGCTCTCCCTTATGGTTCCTCTCTTGTCTCGTGGTTTGGGTGAGAAGCTCACTGCTACAAAGCGCAAAGTTGCTGTGTAAGTTACCAACCTACCCATATGATCGCATCAAAGTTGATTACGCCTATGTTTAGCATTGTGGACAACATGTCAAAATTAGTTGACTCTCCGATCACCGTTCGCCCCTTCTTGCCCAAGCTTCTCCCAGGTCTTATCAAGGTCGAGACGTCAATTGGTGATCCTGAAGCACGAGGCATCATCGGCAAGGCAATTGCGACCCTTCGTCAAGTTGGTCAAGTTCCCGAGGGTGACGGAACTGATCTCGCTCCTTTGAAAGTTGCCGAACCCTCTCAGCTGACTTCATCTCTTACTGGGGTCTACAAGAAGCTGGGTGCGAATGTGCCTGAGCTCACGGATGCTACCGTCCTATATGTGTCGCGTCTCGCTGCCAACTTATTGAACGCCAAGAACTTTGATACTTCGGAGTGGGAGTCCCTTGCTCCCTACTTATCCTTTGTTGCTCCCTCCCCTGACCCCGTCTCTGTCACGGGGGAGTGGGTCGTTCGTTCTGCCTCTTCAGGCGATGACGACGACGATGTCCCCGAAGACGAGGAGGAAGGCGAAGACTTGTGCAACTGCCAGTTCTCACTTGCTTACGGTGCAAAGATTCTTCTTAACACTGCCACCCTTCGCCTCAAACGCGGCCACCGCTACGGTCTCTGTGGAAAGAACGGTACTGGCAAGTCCACGCTCATGCGTGCCATCACTAATGGTCAGGTGGAGGGCTTCCCCTCCCCTGACGAAGTCCGTACCTTCTACGTCGAGCATGATATTGACGGTAGCGAGGCAGACACCTCAGTCCTGCAATTCATTTTGTCCGACAAACGTGTCCTTGCCACGGAAGCAGAAATCATCGAAACTCTCGCCTCTGTCGGTTTCAGCGACGAGCGTCAGAAGCATCCGATCGGCAGTTTATCTGGTGGATGGAAGATGAAACTTGCGCTAGCCAGAGCAATGCTCTTCAAGGCCGACATTCTCCTCCTCGACGAGCCTACTAACCACTTGGATGTGGTGAACGTCGCTTGGCTCGAGAACTATCTCGTCTCGCTGACACACTGCACGTCGAGTATGTATTTCCTCCTTTGAAGTGATATTCATACTAATTTTATTCATAGTCATCGTGTCTCATGACTCTGGTTTCCTTAACAACACTATTACTGATGTGCTTCATCTCAACCGCTTCAAGGTCCGGAGGTACCGTGGCAATCTCGAAGCCTTTGTGAAACAGGTTCCAGAGGCCAAATCATACTACACTCTTGAGGCTGCCGATGACTACAAGTTCAAACTCCCCGACCCACCTCTCCTCGAGGGTGTCAAGACTAAGGAGAAGAGCTTGCTCAAGATGCGCAAGGTCGGCTTTCAGTATCCTTCGCAACCCGTTCAGCAATTGTACGACATCACCCTGCAAGTTTCCCTCTCTTCACGCGTTGCTGTTCTCGGTCCGAACGGTTCTGGAAAGTCAACGCTGGTCAAGCTTCTCACTGGGGAGATGGAACCCAACAAGGGTGGTGAAATTTGGAAGCACCCTAACTTGGTGATCGGTTACGTCGCCCAACATGCCTTCCACCACATCGACCACCATCTTGACAAGACACCCCTCGAGTACATGCTCTGGCGTTACCAGACCGGTGAAGACTTGGAAGAGATGAGTAAGGCCACTCGTCAAATCAGCGAGGCCGATGTGCAGAAGATGAAGGATGGTGCCCTTTACATCCACGAGGGGCAAAAGCGACAGATTGATGAGATCATTTCCCGCAAGAAATTGAAGCAGTCGTATGAATATGAGGTTTCCTTCAAGGGTCTCAGCTCTTCTGAGAACCTCTGGATCCCCCGTGATGAACTCGTCAAGCGTGGCTTTGAAAAGGTTGGTTCTATTTCGTCTTGTCTGATGTGGTCCTAAAGTTTATCCTCTTCACAGAAAGTCCTGGAAGTCGATACGCGTGAAGCCCAACGCCTCGGTCTGCTTCGCCCTCTCGTTCGTCGTGAGATTGAGAAGCACTTTGCTGACTTTGGCCTGGAGGCTGAATTTGTGTCTCATAACACTATGCGTGGTCTGTCTGGAGGGCAGAAGGTCAAGATCGTCCTTGGTGCTGCGACGTGGCGTCGCCCTCATGTCATGTGTCTGGATGAGCCTACGAGTATGTACATCTGCTCTGAAGCAGCAACCGGTTGCCTGACATTATCACAGACTACCTTGACCGTGAATCTCTGGCTGCTTTGATCGAAGCCTTGAAGGTTTTCGAAGGTGGTGTCCTCGTTATAACCCACAACCGAGACTTCTCGGAATCCCTTTGCACTGAGTAAATGCCCAATTGCATTACCGGATATGGCATCTTCTAACCGATATTTTCTAGGGTCTGGGCCATGCGCGATGGTCACCTTGAGGCGTCTGGCCACAACTGGGTTGAAGGGCAAGGATCTGGCGCCCGGATCGACAAGAAGGACGGGGAAGAGGAAGTTCAATATGACGCCCTCGGTAACAAGATTGATAACAAGAAGACCAAGAAGCTGACATCTTCTGAGCTCCGTAAGGTTAGGCTTGGTCTGAATCCTGTAGTAGAGTTTGTGTTTGCTAACCGTGGTTTACTCGTTACAGCTGAAGAAGGACCGGATGGCACGCAAGAAGAGAGGCGAGGAGGTCACTGATGATGAGCTCTGAAGGTTGTGTATCCCGTTGCCATTGTATGGCTACTGATGGTCTGTTGTTGTATCGTATTATTGTCGGGTAATTGTGGAATTTATGAGTGTAACGACCTCGGAGATGTGTGTGCTGCGCTCGTGAACTCGGGATATGCGTTGACGAGAACGAATCCATGGACGGGTACTGCTTTATCTGCGCAGTGACTACTCGTATTAGCACAGCCTGGTGGCAGTGCACATGGCTGTGCTTGGATCGACGACTACTTGGCTGACCACTCCCCGCAGTACATCGTCCTTCTTCACAACTACGACATGCCTTCCCTTGATCCCAGTTATGTGTATCCTAGAGACGTGGCAACGCAGCTTACGCCCAACGCTACGCAGAGGACAACGCTCATTGTTGCTGGCTGTTATGTCATTGCAATAGCCATACTATGGTAAGCACCCGACGGGCTCTGAACGTCATCCAGGGTATCTGACAGTCGGGGCTCAAGGCATGTACCCATACTCAGCTGGATCAGTTAGTCTTTCCGTTCTATGACAACCGTAGCTAACTCCTCTCCAGTTTATCCCTTCAAGTATGTCAAACGAGCGCTCGTGACCTGATGGTTTAGTAGACTAACCCTTTCTCAAAGGTTGCTTACAGTCGGCTTCCACGAGGTAAGTGCGATGCCTTACTGCTGGGTTATGCGTCAACGCGTTTCCCTCAGATGAGCCATGCGTTCGCTGGCATACTAACCTGTGCAACAATTCACTCTGTAGAGCTGGACCGTCAGTGACACAACACCTATACGAATGGATCGAAAAGTGCTTATCCTTGTACACAGCCGACGAGGGGGGCGAAACTCGAATGTCTGGTGGTATATCCTGGATCACTCTGCCTGCGGGATACCTTGGCTCCTCCTTCATTGGGGCCTGTTTGATTGCATGTGGATTTGACACCAACGCAAGTAAAATTGCATGTCTTGTTCTCGCTGCATTTTTCCTGTTTACTCTATGGTGGGCCCGAAGAAATTGGTTGTACGTTTTTTATGACCGGCGTCGGATTCGTCTCGATCTGGCTCACCGTCACATAGGACATGGGCCCTCATTCTTGGCATGACTGCCCTCATCGTCTTATTCTGGTTTGTCGGAGGGGGCGTGGCCCTTCGCTATTTTGTAAGTGTCCCTTGGTCGCTTGCGCTCGTCCATTCAGATTGTCCCCTAGGTCTTGTTTATTGGCGTCATGTCGGACTTGTACGTTCTTTGGGACGTGATTGGTGAGTGAAGGTTGATCTTCTGCCTCGACGCATGTTGATAGCCAAGTAGATGATACCATTGCGCGCAAAGTGAACAATTCCGATGCTTCTGCGTTTGCCCGCATCTGCGGGTGCTTCCCATCCCAAGGTTTGTCCTGTTGCTACACACCCCTAACAGACAGCGGTTGAGATCGTCCCCCAGTGTGGGGTGTCATCTGGCTTCTGATCGCGTTTGTTTTCTTCGCTGCTGGAGTCCTCGTTGGGATCGCCGCCTTCAAGGTACGTGAGATTCCTCCCTTTAAGTGATGTTTCTCATCGTCCATGCAGGAATCAGCTGCCCAGCAGAAACAAGACTCTTCGGAATTCCTCCCTGTTCCAGGGTCCAGTGCGGCAATACCCGGGGCCCCAATACCAAACTTCCTTCTCTTCGTCGTTACCAGCTTGCTTTGGAAGTTCCTCGCTTGAAGACGCAAACCTCGGGGATCAAATTTAATGTCGTGACATGCCCAGGTTCTGTTCGTCGTATTATTTCTTGCAACAGACTGTCGTAGATACTGTTTTCAGAACCTAATGTAAGAATGACCGTCTGTATCGAAATAGTCGAGTAGCGGAGCCCTGCACCACCCATCAACATAAACCACGAGTGATACTACAGGAATAAGCAATCTCCGCAAGCTAAACATGAAACAACGCCCGCCTTTCATCTCCTGCGGTTTCCATAATCCCTTTCCTCCGAGTCCATCCGTCTGCTGTCCCTCCGCCGACCCCCGCCATCATACCTATCCTCTCTCCTCGAGTAACCCCTTTCACGATCTCGCGAATCGTCCCTCCGGCGCCGGTCCGCGTCCCAGTCCCGATCACGTCGGTTACCATTCCTAGGTCGGGGTGAACGTGAGACATGGCGGCGGTGAGGTGGAGAATCCCGACGACCCGAAGCACGGTCCTCACGATACCGCGGAGCTGGCGAGGGAGAACGGCGTGGCGGGGGCGGCGTGCGCGAATCGTCTCTCTCACGACTGTCGTCCCTGTCCCTATCGCGTCGGCCGTCCCTGTACCGGTCACGGCCGTAGTCTGGACTTCGGTCCCTGTCACGGCGTGGAGGAGTGGGCGTTCTCGTTCTGCGGTCGCGGCGCCGCGCATCAACAGATGACTCCGAGTCAGACGGCTCCGAATCCGAATCTGACTCTGACTCTGAATCCGAGTCCGAGCCTGAGTCGCTTTCCGAATCGGAATCAGACGATGAGGACTCTTGTTCGAGCATCGCGCGACGTTGCTCCATGATGAGACGGGGCGCGTTCTAGACATAGTCCTCAACAAAGGACATGGGAAGCTTGCGGCCGCAATGTAAGCTCACCTTGAGATATTCTCTCATGTCCTCCGTCAACACACCTAGACCGATACTCGTGAAGTAATTGATCGAAAAGCGCGTATTCTTTGGATTATCTGTCGGAAACATATCCTGGCACGCGGCTCTCACTTCCTCGTCCTTGAACCGCTCCGCGAGATTCTTCAAACCCATGCTCTCCATCATCTCCTGCATCATGATCTTCACAAAGATACGCGAACTAGATGTCGTCTCATCCTCGTTCATCTTGATATTTCTAAGAACAACCCAGGATATAGAATCGGTGGCGACCATATGCCCAAAGAAACGAGAGATATTGCGTAGCCGATTCGTCTCGTATCTGTGAATCGTGTGGTAGTAGTTACCAAACGCTTGTTCGATACATTCCATCCAAGTACGGTTGAGCTTGCTAAAACGTTCGCCAACGAGCCCGTAAAAGGTGGAATAGGACCGTTCTTGGGAACAACATTCGATAACCATGTTGATCAATTCAATCTATAGATTAGGTATGAAATGGTAAACTAAATGCTGTGAATGGCAAGAAGACGAAACATACCTCTTCACCTTCCCTGAGCTGCACTTTCAGTAGCTTATGCACAGCTTCTTCGTAGTTCAGGGCATTCATGATGGTAAGGTATATTGTTCGCCGCAGGTTCACCAGGTTGGTCCCCGTGCGATCCTCAATATCCTCTCTCTCTTCGACGGCTACGTGGGTTTGTGAGTAATACGCCTACTCGAAATGGAAAATCACTTACCTTGCTCGTCGCCCTCTTCTTCCTCTTCTTCCTCACTCGACTCCGAGCCAGACTCCGAGCCAGAGTTTTCTCCCAGAATCTCGCCCTTGATCGCCTTGTACTTCTCTTCGTTGTCCAGATAATTGGGGTCGAATTTGAAGACGTCTGCGAACAGATCAGTCTATGTCATGATGGGTGAAAATACCAACCCACTTAATCCTTCTTGAATTTGTAATTCATCCTCCAGTTGAATCTGGTGGGTGATCTTTTCATCTTCTTCTACTAGGTCCAGGCCCTCTGGCAAAATGGGATTTTCCTTGTATTTGTCTTTGCGCACTTGCATAAGGACCTCGATCATGTATTGCACACGGTGACTGATGGATCCTTCGTTGAGAACTGCACGGAAACGTTCAAAGACAGTTGCATTTGCTTTTGGGGAGTTTTCGGCGAGAAAAGCGCCAACTTCGCGAGTGAATCCAACAGCAATCTCAATGGAGTCATCAGTCGGGCGTTCGAGCAGTAGAACGAGTATTTGAAGTGCAATGATTTCATGTGCGACGGCGTGGTTGACGAGGTGTGCAATGAAAGTGGTGGTTGAATTGCAGATAGTCTGACATTATTCTAAGTACCCGAACCTGGAGGTAGCTGAATGAATGACTTACTTTATCATTTCGCTTGAAAGCCCTTCTGAACTGACTGATGAGCCGCGTGAGAACTAATTCTCCCACCTGCGGGAGTTTTGTGTTGATGATGGCGACGAGGGCAGCGAAGACCGGTGTAAAAGGTAAACTAGATGCCTGTGCTTTCATGACGCTGCGCGCAAACAGTCCACGCCCACGGATGAGATTCTCGGAAAACAACTCTGGCACGACCTGCTTGATATTGGTGATGTTAACACGGTTGACGATACCAGTGATGGATTTGCGGAGTGCATCCCAAGAGAGCCGCTGGTACTCGGGACTGGACTTGTCCGACGCAGCGGCTGCCTGGAGAGCGCGGAGCCGTGCAGGAGGGACGTAGACGCCACCCGAGCGAGACCCAATGAGTTTGGCAAACTCGGCTTGCTTCTCCGCCAAATCCTGCGCACTCTCCGGTTCTTTTGGTTTTGCAGCCTTTTCGAGTTCGGCCGCAGCCATGCGGGCAGCGAGTTCTCTTTCGCGCAACGCACGCCGAGCTGGATCGACGTCACTGATCTTGGGTATGCCCAAGTGAACGCGAGGTCGTGGCGAACGTGATCTTCTTCGAGTGGGGGGTGGTCCGTCTAAATTGTCCGGCGAAAGCGAACGAGACCTGCAGGTACGTGTCAGAAAAAGTGACAGCGAAACCGTCAGATGCCAGCAAACCTTTTTCTTGTGCCCATTCTGGCAGAGTCGATTGCAGGTGGTAGTGTTGCTGCACTGGCCATGACCGTCTTGACCAACCTTTGGGTTACGAGTAACGTGGGAAAAAAGACAATGATATTGGAACGGAAGTCCATTCCGACTCTTGCAAGTCAAAATGGAGAAACTGGACGCACTCGCATCGGTCTTGCGGGTATGCATAAACACGCCTTGGAGATCCAAGACTAACCCCATCGAACAGCTCAGCAGCCGTGTTGCGCGCATCCTTGGCCAGGTAGGCACCGACCCCTAAATACGGGTACCACGCTAACTTGCCTGGACGATGTCAGAATCCGGGGAAATTCACATTGCAAGGTAGTATAGATCATCGTACGTGCTCGTTTACAGACTCACACATCATATAGGCACGAACACTTATCTTGTCGGCGAAACCGCCCCTTATATACTCATCGACACTGGTCAGGGGAGGCCAGCTTACATTCCCCTCCTCGAATGCGCCCTCCAGCACGGCACCGGCGGTGAGGGATCACCACGGCAACATGTCTCGGATATCATCATTTCCCACTGGCACCCTGATCATATTGGTGGGCTTTCTCCCGTGTTGGGCCTCCTTAGGAGCCTCTGGGACGCACAGAACGCATCACTGCCCTTTCGGCCTCCGCGCATACACAAGTTCCCCCATACAAAGCCCCTCGGCGAGACGTTCCAACATACGATCGAGTCCGTCGAGCCGGGCACGTACACGCCCAGTCCGACTGGATCACTGTTCCACGACTTGCACGATGGTCAATCCTTTTCCATCTCCAGCGCTGACACGTCATCCGATCCGGGTGCCAGTTTCCGAGTCATCCACTCCCCAGGACACACAGAGGACTCCATCGCTCTCTTATTTCCGTCCGAACAGGTACTTTACACGGCCGACACTATCCTCGGGCAAGGAACTGCCGTGTTCGAAGATCTTGGGACATATCTATCAACTCTTCGTTCTCTGTTGTCGTACACGAACGATCACACCGTTCTTTATCCCGCTCATGGACCCGTAGTTCAGAAAGGTGAACAGGTCATAAAGACGTATATTGAACATCGGATGGAAAGAGAAGCTCAGATTGTGCAGGTCCTGCGACAAACCCCAGAAGACGGCGGAGAGGCCTGGTCTACTTGGGACATTGTCTCCAAGATATATGCAGGGTACCCCCGTGACCTGTGGGAGCCTGCTGCGCGGAGCGTGACCCAACACCTTGTGAAACTAGTGGCTGAGGCAGCGGTCGAGAAACTCGGCGGTGAGGGGAATGACACTAAATGGAAACTTCAGAGATTGTAGGACGGTGTTCTTCGTGTAACCATGCCAGGACGAGTGAGCCCAGGAGATATTATATAACTCAGCATGTAGGATAGCCAGTCCACCCAATTGTAAATGTATGATCAAGTTGGCTAACCCCAACTTCACTGTCTACCATTGTTACAACGCATCAAAGTTGATGTGATGTGATGCTCTTCTTCGTTCCAACTCGTCTTCTCGCTGGGCCGAATTGGTCTTTCAGCAACATCCGCAATGGAGATCAGGGACGAACCCACCTTCTCGTTCAGATGCAGTATGAATACGATGATCGCCAAGATCGCAGTAGCGGCAACAACTGTCAGCGTCACCCAAGGAATCCACTGTCCAGGACGCAAAAACAACTCGCGTTTCCACGGTCCCTCACTCAGCCCGGGTGGTGGATGAATAACGACACGGGAATTTGGGATAACGCCCTCCATGTCAATGAAATGGCCTTCCGTATGTTTCGTGGATCCCACAAAAAGGTTCTCGATATAGTTGTTCGTCCGACCGAGGCCAAAGAACGAGTAGGGGGCGAGTAACGAATGATAAGAAGTTTGGGGCAGTTGGCCGACTGCGTGGCAAAGTGTTAACACGTGTGGATTCGTCGACCGGCCTTCCCACTCTTACCTTGAGCGGCTGACCGTTGACCCGAGGTGTCGAGAACGGTATACTTGAACGACGCGCCAGAATAACTCACTCCAAACGGCTGTCTGGCATTGAGACGAAACTCGATAGTGAGTGCACGATACTCACAAGGTAATTCGAACCGTTCGGCAGGGTGCACCAACCATTGTTACATGCACCATTCAGTACTAGCTCCATCGTCAGTGTGTGTAGAGCGCAAAAAGGAATTTGAACACACCGATGGCCTTCAGGAAGAATGCGTCATAGTAGAAATTGTTTTGAATAAACGTTACTGTGCCACGGCCCTGCGTTCCGACTCTTTGCACGACAATATCAAGCGTCCCCTGTTCAACATGGATGTGCTAAGTTCCCTAGTGGGGATAGTATGAATAGAAAATGACGTACGTCTTCATCCATGTCGATAAATGTTACCCCCCGCGCATCAAGTACGGCTTCTAGGCTCTCTGCGCCTTTCTGGAGGAGTCTGAATCCACGTCGTCCTTGTCCATTCGCATCACACCCTGCAAGACCCCTGGTACAAGGTTCTGAAATCAGAAGCTTAGGCGTGCGTGCGTCGGCGATGGCGGCGATTACCAACAAGTCCGGGAAGCCATCCAGATTTGTATCCCCGAGACGGATAGGAAGCGGGATAGATGGTGAAAAGGTGGTATCAAGTACAGCGAGAGAGCTTGAAGGGGAGTTAACCAGGGAAGTGAAAGGGATCTGAACAAAAGCCTGAAAAGTGCTGCGATGAGGGTGCTCAACAACACAACCAGGATACCTCTTACATCGTTGTTCTCGTTCGTGCTGAGGTCAAACCCAAAGTTGGGGTCCGCTATACAAAGATCCTCGGGAGGTCGACAGAGTCGATTCCCCTGCTTATCAATGGTCCGAGATCCAGTAGACGGGCAAACTGGTATTTGCTTGTTGTAGGCAATGTTGATCGAGCAACCGGAACCTATGCCAGTCCTCGACGATACCGAGGAGCATGTAGGAAACACCATGTCGATGGTCCCGTCCCGGTCTAAAAACATTGGTGCCTAGTTCGTATTTATGTCAAACTGACCTACCAATGTCAGCGAAAGCAATCGCTTGTACCCCAGACGGAAGCGATTGGTGTTGTGCAAGAGAAAATCCGGAATCCTTGTTATTTATCCATATCTGAAAAGACCTTCTGCCTGACCCCTCGTCACAGACAAGAAAGATGTCTACAACAGCAATGAGTCTGCATAAGTCTACATCTTTGGGGTAAGACTGACCGGCAAGACAATCTCCGTTCAAGTCTATGACTGCATTGCTATGTGGGGAAGCCAACTGGCACTGCATACCATCGAAGGAGGGATCGACACTGGAAACAGGTCAGCGAAACGATCCGTAACGAGACCAACGAACCCACAGGTCAAAGAGTGTTGGTTCATCGTCAGAGATGTTCCACGTATTTCTCCATGCCTTCAAAAGACTTGAACCCTGGCTAGAGGGAGTCGCGCCGAGCAAGTCGATTTTCATGTCCCCATTAAGATCGACAGGTATAGGTTGTGAAAGCGCAGAGGAAGGTGACGATATCGGGAAGGACTCTGTCGAAAATGCTGAGCACAACTTGAGAGCATCAATGTGCACGCCATAAACATACGGAACGTTCCGTCGTGGTTACCCTTGTAGAGATCCATATTAAGGGTAGTTGCGGAATTCGGGCTCATGACAAGGAGGTCGAGCCTCCCTTCGAGTGTGAAATCTCCAGGAATGACATTGTGTATAGGGTTTGTATGTCGTATTTGAGAGCTCTTCTCGAAAACGAATGTATCTGGGGAGTAATAAGAAAAGGGGATGATGACGAAGCAACTGGCTTGCCATGGTTCCAGATATACACGGAAAGGACGGATTGACTCGCGTCCAGTGCAAGTACATCTATGCTTTGTTCCAGTTAACGGATGAATCGAGAGGGAAGGCAGGCGAGTAGTTGTTCACTCACAACTGATCACCGTTGAAATCCCCGAACGCAACTATACGGTCCCCATCATTCAATCCCATGGAACCTGCCTCCATGAGAGAGTTCTTCGTGAACCGTTTGGGAGGGAAGGGCCATAATGACGAGACAGGGCTAGCGAGGAGTAATACCGGGAGAAGGGCACGAGTAAATCGTGCAGCTGCGTTCGGCCGCGTTCGTGAGCAGAAGGGCCCGAGCATGTCTCGTTGAAAGGCGTCGACAATGCTAAACTGTGAAAAGCGACTGCGGTAGGCTTAACAGGGAAGACGCATAACCGCACGCCAGAGATGAGTAGGCGGCCCGGATGGAGCGAGTCCATCGACTTGCGGTTCAAATACGAACAAATAGTATGTACGTCTCAATAATGCAACTCAAGTAGATACGATACATCTAAATCATTTAAGGGGATCAAAGTCACCCCAATCATCCTTTGTCACCGATTTATGAGCGGCAACAGCTCGGGTAGGTTGCATAGGCGTTAACATGGATCCCATCGAAACGACAGAGGCTTGTAACGGAGGGGATGACATCGGGTATGAAGGTGTCGTAGAAGGGGTATGGTTTGAAGTATGACCAGGAGGAGGTGGAAGAGCGTTGGACGGGGCTGCCGAGAGATCGGAGAGCGATATGTTATAATTAGGCTTTTGAGATGTGGCAGCGGGTAGCGTAGAGTAGGTTGAGACGAGCTGTAGCTGCGATGGCGGGCTTGAAATGCGGCGTGACGGCACTGGCTGTTGACTTGTCGAAAAGGCCGACCTATCGAACGACGAGGAAGGCAGTGGCTTGGCCCCAAGTCGTGACGGTCGTGAAGAGGATATATCAGTCGCGAGCCGTGGTGACGATGGTAACGACTGAGTATGAGGCGGTTGCAGCGGTGGGACCGCGGGCGAACTTGAGGTTTGTGTCGTCGCCGGTGTTGCAACTGACTGTCCAGGTGCCTGTGAGCTCGTAAGCGTTCGTTCTGGCTTCAAACGATCCTGCTCACCTCAGGAGTGCTACTGAATATACTCCCCCAGACGTCATCATCCCAGCTTTTTGAGCCATCGACAACTGCGTCAGGCTTTATATTGGCGTTACTACGTCCCACAAGCGTCTCAAAGTCGACACCTGAGTTAAAGTTGGGCAATGCCACGCCATTAGCAGGCACGGAACTATCCTCTATGCGCTGAGAGTCTCGCAAGAACTGGCCATGTTCTTTCTCGACCCGTTCCCCGAGTTTGCGGATGACTGCCATGAACCGCTGGAACTGCTGGATACTCAATACTAATGGATGAACATGAACATGAGCTAGAGCTTCGATATGTTCAGTCGACTCACATGGCCCCATGGACATCGACCAGAGCTGCGGAAGGACAAGGGTTGCTACCGCTTCTCTATCGATCTTAAAACCCATAGCCTCTTGGACGGAAAGGGTAGCCATCTATATGATCCGATACATCTGGTCATGTTGGGGAGTACAGCCTGGTAAACACATACGATCACAGCTGGTTCCTTGGTGCGGATCCTCGACAAGAGAGGACACAGTTTTTGGGTCAGATTTGTCTGATAATACTGTCATTCTACGCTCCGTGCCTCGAGAAAAGTAAGCTAACCTGGTCAAGGGTCTTCACCATGCTCAGGAAGGTGACCAATGTGGCAACCTTCACCGAAAGTAGTTTGGTCTTGGTAAATACCCACTATGGAGAGATGAGCGCATTCCACAGTATGATCTCCAAAGTAAAACCTACTGCTATGCGAGGAAATAGCACCCCAGACACCTCTGCATAATCAATGGTTTCACATAAATTGGGAACCACTTCCAGAGCCCGTTCTTGAACCTGTGCAACGAGATCGAGCATATGCAACGTGGATTGCACTGGAATGCTCACCATCGAATGTTCCGATTCCAAAGCGTTATACACAAGCGGCAATACCTCTTCACTAGACGTCAGTGCCTCCGCAGGGAATATGAAACCCAGTACCCACGTTCCCGGAAAACTCCTTTTTCTGTTTTGTTCTGTAGCATTTCAAGGTTATCTAGCAGTGTAAGCATATTTTGCGGTGGATCTTTAACGGTAAACAAGGGTTTAAGGCTAGGCAGCACAGACTGTGCAAACTGAGCAGCCGACAAAATATTCGAGATGGCGAACACGTTGGGCAGGATGTACGGAAGGAGATGTGTATCTTTCATCTGAATAGTGTGAGACATCAGCACGCATCGGAATAGTTGCGGAACCGAAAAGTCGAACCTCTTC
This sequence comes from Pulveroboletus frians, assembly GCA_038089395.1. Lineage (NCBI taxonomy): Eukaryota > Fungi > Basidiomycota > Agaricomycetes > Boletales > Boletaceae > Pulveroboletus > Pulveroboletus frians. The sequence goes on from JBBPKT010000055.1 coordinate 29,945, forward strand.
AAGCAGCGATGGTAATATCTTCCGTGTTCTCAAACCTTCTGAGAACCTATCCAAAACACCAGTTAAACCTTTCATGAATGATATTTTCTCTTCCCGAGTCTTTGCCGTAAAATTTGATCGATCCAAAAAGTTTAGCGTGGAGATTGGGAGTGAGGAGAAAAAGGGGTGGGATGGAAGCGTCGATGGGGTAGGCCTACTTTGGAACCCCCGCGTAATAAGCGACCGCAGAAGATCTTAATATGCTCGAAATCAGGGTCGGATAAATAGGGGGAACTAGAAGGGGAAGTACCCTGCAAGTCTCCGTCCAAGTGACCTATATCTGGAATGGGTCGACCTGCGTTATCACGCAGACGGCCCAAATTTCCGTGGTTCTGGAATGGTGGTTTACCCATGCAGTGAACAGCATATATCACGGCACCGAGAGAGTACATGTCAGACGCCGTGACGAGCATCTCATCCAGAGCATATTCCGGAGCTGTGGCGATGGATAGACCTGACGCGATCACTGGGCAAAGGAAACAGGAATACCGATGTAATTGAATGACCGCTGTATCTCCGGCGGGACACGACCATCTAATCCGGGAGGCTCCCACTGTGACGGTGACCCGTCGGGGGTCATCAGAGGGACTGTCAAGCCCAAGCCAGATATTTTCCAGTCACCCTGCGCAACGAGCAATCAGCTTAACAAAAATATGGCCACACTGTCTGCGTACGGCTTCATTAATGATGATACATTCTGGTTTCAGGTTCGAATGGACTAGTTTTGCAGACGAATGTAAGAATAAGAGTCCTTTGCATAACTGAAGGATGCCCTTTTGGATCTGGATGGAGATGAAGATACGGAGGAACATTGCAAGAGTATCACTACGCACTTCAATCTCGTCAAGTTCAACGGGCGCGACGTAATGGGACCCCCGTGGGATCGACATGTCCAAGGCCGACAGAATAGGCTCCGTCGCAAAGACGAGCTCGCTGCGGGTTTCTTCGGGGGGTTCGACCATCTCTTTACGAATCCGGGTCAGTATAACAGATTGTGAATGCCATGAGGACATACCGAGGATGGATGGATGGCGCAATCTGCTTAATGCAGTCGCCTGACGAATTCATTTATTGACTTACAACGATGCTTGCAAGTCCAAGTATTACCTCTGCCTTTAGGATTTCCAGGACGCGTTCCTTGGACACGGGGCTGAGGCGGTCCATCTCGGCTCGCTTGTCAAATGTCCATACAGATACACGCTTGTTGGTGACCTTGTGTGTTGCCTGTTGAACCCTCCATAGGCCAACTCTAACCGGTAGTGATGTGGAGTGGTGTGAGCTAGAAGTGGAAGATCCTGAAGGAATTGGGGTGGATGTGCGACTGCCAGTTGATGCGGTGATGTTATAGGACTGGGATATCGCTGTCCGAGAGAAAAAGGATGTCGCTGCGGCAAGCATCGTCGAGGGTCAGAACACGACTTGCTGATGTAATTCGTTCATACACGACCGGACGAGTGCTGTCACGTTCACCTGACTGAGAATGAGGCCGACGCTTCGTACATTGGACTCTGTGCTGCGGTCAAGGAGCACCGCGTTCGTTGGGCTAGGTCGTATGGGCTCAGAGATGGCTTACAACCTTTTCTCGAAGAAGCTGGGGCAGTCGGCCGACTCACGCTTCATCGTGTGCGACGCCGTACCGGAAAGTGCGGTGGCCTTCCGTCAGACATTCCTGTCCCAGTTCCCTGGTGCGAGCGTCGATATCGTCCAGACACCCGAGGAGTAGGTCACTCAGTCACTTCGCAGGTCAGCTCATGTAGACATGCTTGCAGAGCTGTGCGTGCATCTGAGATGGTGATCACGATGCTGCCCTCATCACCACAGGTCAAGACGGTCTATTACGAACGACAAGGGATCATACCCGCCCTCAAGGGACTGAAGATGGAATCGCAGAGCACGGTGCTGATTGACTCGACGACGCTGGACGTGGATGTCGCGCGCCAAGTTGCGGGTGATGTCATCCTGACAGGGGCACAAATGATTGATGCGCCCGTATCTGGAGGTCTGCATTACTCGGATAACTATCGCCGTTCCGTCCTAATGAATGCAACATAGGCGTTACCGGTGCGAAAGCAGGTACTCTTTCGTTCCTAGTCGGTGGGACGGAAGCCTCCTTTGTCCAAGCACGACCGACCCTGGAGCTGATGGGGAAACGCGTGATCCACTGTGGCTCCTCTGGGGCGGGACTAGGCGCAAAGATTTGCAATAACCTTGTGCTGGGTGTTCAGCAGATCGTCGTCGGAGAAGCGATGCTCCTCGGGCGGAAATTAGGACTTGACCCGGCAGTGCTTGCCGGGGTCATCAATAGCTCGACAGGGAGCTGTTGGGCTTCTTCCGTCAACAACCCTGTTCCGTCCTCGCTTCCGGACGGGTTACCACCCTGCGAGAAGGACTATGAGGGCGGCTTTGCGACGGCCCTTATGTTAAAGGTAAGCCGATGGACGGTGTGTGCACACAATGAGTCACTTGTCACGCCAGGATATGGAACTCGCGACGAATATCGCGACGGCTAGCAAGAGCGCGCTTCCTCTCGGCAAGGCTGCGAGAGACTTTTATGAAGAGGTAATTCGAAGCCGACCCGACCTGGCGAAGAAGGATTTTTCGTCGGTGTACGTACACCTGAAGGACCTTTGAGAGACATGGGATGCTCTCCCTGGGCATGATCATCATCAGACAGATGCCAGTCGGTTTGGGTGGTGTTCATCGGCTGAGGGTGACTGGTATGGACGGTGTATGCGTAGAGAGCGTTGTATCCGATGCATACGTAATACTCTCCATCTCCCTCTCGAGATTTGGTTGCCTCCGCGACGATGGCCGTATAAAGGACAGCGGTGACAACCGGCCAGCTTCCCTGTACGCCCACCATGTCTGGCAATGGCGAGAAACCGAGCGCTATCATCTTTGGTGCGCTCCCTCTCTCGCCCGTCTCACAACTCACTCCCGTTCTCGCCCAGGTGGCCTCAACACGTTTTCCCGCGCCCTCGCCGCCCTGCTGGTCCCCCCACACGGTCCACGTCTAGTCTCCGTATGTCTCCTGTCTCTCCTATCCATCCAGTCTCATCACCCAAATAACATATCAGCACCTACGCATCGTTGACAAATTTTCCATCTCCCCTCCCACGACGTAAGTCCGCTCCTCCATGCCTCATCCCAATCTTATTCTTCTCATCTCCCTAGCTATCTTGGTGCAGAATTCCCAAGCGTGCTTTCCCAGCCAGAAGTTGAATACCGCCAGGTAAACCTGACCGTCCCCAGTAAGCCACCCGCACCCGGGCACAGCACCCATCTGAACACGCACTAGTCGCGGTTGCCTCTGCCTTCAACCCACCCCCGGGAAAGGCCCCCTACTCTTATGTATTCGATCTCACGGGTGAGGTCAATCATGACCGCGGAGAAGTCGTATGCCGCATATACTCTCACCCGCTTCTTATCGCTGATCGTATCATGTCCTAGATCGCTATCAAACTGACATTCACCGTTGCACGCATCATCGCGTTGGAAGCCGCAAAGCGCAAAGTAAATGCCTATGTGCGCCTGCAGCAACCCGTCTATGAATCTTCGGACAAGGGACCGCATGACGAGAAGGAGGACGTCAAGCCCGTCAGACCACTCGACGTTTGGTGGCATGAAACACTCCGCATGTTGGCTTCCATCGAAGGGTGGCCCTCTTCAAATCTGTCCGAGAAGGCACGCTGACATTCACTAGATTGAACCTCGTCATCTTGCGCTGTGGCTTTGTCTATGGCCCGTACGTGGAATACGGCCTCTGTGAGGAACACTTGCGCCTGTGCCATATGATTCTGACGTGACTGTTTCAAGATCCCCTTGTGATTACTGTCGCGTCGGTGTATGGATATATGAAAAAACCGATGAAGACGATGTACGTCTAACCCAGTTTGGGGTGTAACACTGACAAACATGCACAGATGGGGACCAGGCAAGGAGCCTGTACACACTGTCCATGTCGACGATGTAGCGGGCGCATTGTGGGCATGTGCAACGTGGATGAACCAGCAGGGTCGAGAACAGGCGAATGCCTTGGCCGGGGAAAAAATACCCTTTCATAACGAGAAGAGCAAGTTTAAGGAAGTAGATGGCATGGTTTCACCGGACGAACAGCCAATCGCCCCCTTGTTTAATTTAGTGGATGACTCGGAGACGACACTGGCCCAAGCGGGTTCGATGATTACTGAATATTTTGGGACCACGTTGGAGTTCTACTCAAACTTTGAGACGACCATCGCAAAGGTATCGTACCTCTGCTCGTTTGGTGACGGGAACAGACAGGCTCACTGCGCGTCAGTTCAAGCTAGACGACTTGGTGGAGGAAATCAACGAGCATCACGTGGGGACATGGACGGAAATGCTTCAGCATTCGAACCCGCAGATCACCCACACGCCCTTAAACGCATATATGGACAAGTTCGCATTATCAAAACACAAGCTGGCATACGACAATGGAAAGATTAAGGGGGTCGTGAGGTATCAACTGAAGCGCCCGTTGTTCGATCGTGAGACGCTGAGGGAAGTGGTGGAAAAGTGGAAGGAGGAAGGGTCATGGCCACGGTTAGAGTGAGGTCGCTCAGCTGGATGAATCTACGGAGGGTCTGTTTTTTTGGGCTTGGTATCCGATCTTTTTCTACGTTTTTGCTGTCCGCTGTCGTGATGTTCTGACCGCCCATGTTGTTTCTGTTCATCGACTTGCTGTACCTTGTAGTGTTCTTTAATCAGCTAATATCGAAACGGGCACATCCGCAGTGCACGGCCTCTTTAGTGACACGATAAATCCACCGCGAGCGCGATGGACCGCCATGGCCAACCAAGCGACCCCCTCCGAAGACGTCCTTGACAACGAGGAACAACAAGGTCTTCTTCACCCCACTCCAGATACTGCACCTATGAGCTCCGATACCACCCGAATCGAGGGTCGCGCGTACGACCGTCCCGCTAATCTGCTCATATGGGTACGTTGACCCCTTCTGCACCCTCATCCGTCTTCATCTCCCTCTCCTACAGGTCTCATATCTTGTGAGCATACACGCTACTCACACATCCACGTCGCCGATCGTTTTCTCAGGTGTTTGTGTTGACGACGTGGACCATCGTCCTCAGCAGTAACCCAGCCTCCCTCGGTTGGTTCCCTTACCACCCCTTACTACAGTCCTTGGCCATCGGCTGCTTCACATATGGTATGCACTCTTCCCCCACTTTATTCCCATCGCTGACGACAGCCTCAAGGTATCCTGACCCTCCAGCCTACCTCTCAGCCCCATACCAAGGCCGCGGGCCTCCAGAGGCACCAGATTGCCACGATTGGCATTGGCATCCCCGTCATCTTCGCAGGCGCGTTCGCCATGTTCTTGCAAAAGAGTTCCCATGATGCGCCACACGTTACGTCCTGGCATGGTGTACGTCTGTCCGCCACTTTCTCTCGCTCCATCTCTCCTTTTATTTATCATATCCACTCGCGGGCTTTTGACTAGTTCTTTGGGGTGATCACGCTCGCATGGATTCTCGTTCAAGCCTTGATCGGGGGCTCAACCGTTTGGGGAGGTGGCGCCGTCTGGGGCGGTGGAATGAAAGCCAAGGGGATGTGGAAGTACCACAGGTGACACATGATGCATCACATTCTGGCGCTTCTCGAGCTCACCCCACATTGCGGCTCTCAGGGCATCGGGGTACATCCTTCTCCCGGTTCTCTTGTTTACGGCGCATTTGGGGGGTTCTTCGACCTGGGTGGCTATGAACAGCGAGTCGGTTGTGCGGTTACTGGCGTACATAGTGGCGCCGCTCCTCATGCTCGCTGGAGTTTACTCGCGTATCCGGTGCGTAATTCAGGGGTCGTACGGGATCTGACTCGTTCCTAATGACACATCGCACAGTTTTTCAAAGATGAAATTCTTCTGAAACGCTCCCGCTGATTCCTCGTGCGAACTGGTCTTTTCCAAAAGACGCATCTGTTATGTTGTCTGTGTAACCATATGGGTCTGTAACCGTACGCAAAAATGCAATCACTATGATGCCGTTCAGCCAGAAGCTTGTTTCGGATCCGCCGAAGACGGCGCAAGTTGGGGTGCGGGGACCACTTCGGCCAAGAACCCTGGTAAAAATCGCTCCAGTCTCGCATGGGTTGCAGTCCACATCGTGCGTTGCCGTTCGTCGCGGTCGTCTTCAGCTGCAGGTGGTGGGACAAGGATGCTCGCTGCATTCATCACCAGGACCACGTTCTTGAGTGATTCAGACACCGCTTCATACTGGACAGGGTCCAATCAAACTCTGGCAGGCGTATTAAATAGTAGACTAGCACGCACCAGTGGTTCGCTCTTCTCCGCGCTGATGATACGGTCAAGTAGATCCAGGATTTCGATCCACAAGACCCTAATGTCACCATTCTGACGGGTTTGAGCCACTTCGAAATGCATGAACGCCTTGCAAAGTAACGCAGACGCCCTCAACCGCGTCTCCGACATCCCCTGTGGATCCAGCGAATACACCTGGGGTTTCAGGAGCTCGTCCACGATGGGAAAAAGTACAGTGCTAAAGATTTCTTTGACCTGACTATGGCTTGCTTCATAGACGAATTGAGGACCAAGCAAGAGGCGTTGCAGCTGGCTGATAGCAACGTTTCGGACAATTCTAGACGGATTCGTCGACTGTCTCCCCAAAGATAGGCTCAAGGGTAGGCAATAATGTTGCCAGACTGGTTTCGAGACATATCAGCATCCAAATACACAGGTTCGAATCAAGAAAAGGGTCACCTTGTCCAGGGTCCAGCCTGGTAGACTCGGCAAATGGTGCAATGACTCTCTTCAGGTCGAAAATCATGTCAATGGACTTGCGGCCACGATCGATAGGGGGTGAGCTAGAATCGAGTGTGAACGAAAGTGGGTTGCCAAGGAAAGAATCGACCTACTCTGCGGCGGGCTGCTGCCGTGGGCGACGAGGCTTTGATAGTGGCAGCTGTATCAATACTCCCGCTGCAGTAGCAAAGTCATCCAGAGTAGACAACAGTCCTACAAAGTTATCTGGGGTGACTTGTTGTCCAGAGGTAAAGTTCGCAACAAGGCTGAACGTGGATCGAGCTGCCTCGGGGTTCGAGATGGTCGAACGGAGCGTCGCAAAGATGACGTTCCACTCAGTCTGCGTGCTGGGTTGGTCCTCAGTGACAACTGAATCTGGCTCTGTCCCAAACGTGACTCACCTAGAGGGAGGTTTATGCTGCAAAATCAAGCCTACACCCGCCACTACATGTTCTGCGACAGAGTTGGCGACAGACGGTGGTAGGATAGCAATCAGGTCGAGTGATATATAGAGTTGATCGCGCAGGATGTTCTTCATTTCGAACATGTTGGCATTAAACCTGGGACGAGTGAACCTCCTACACTCACCTTTTGGGCAAGGATCAACGCAAGGCGCAAAAGTGCAACAACGGCTCGCTCTACAAGTAGCACACTGTAGTGAGTTGAGGCGGATAAGAGCGCCGATAGGTGCTCGAAAATCACAGGCCTGAAGCGCACATAATTCAGTCATGGAGGTGTGCATCTCGGTCATCGTAGACTCACCAGAGGTCCTCGATACACTGAGTTGCGTGGCATGCAATGCTTACCATTGTCTCCAGAAGGAATACGGCAGCCGGATCGTAGGGGAGAACATAAATTCCATCACCTTGGGATGCTCCACTGTACGGACCCGTGACATCGTCAGATTCTTGCTTGAGCCTGGCAATAGTTCTCTCGTGTGCGAGCGCCTCGAGGGCTCTAACGGCAGCGACCAGGGCCTCCGAATCTAGCTGCCTAAACGACAGTTAGAAATTTCTATCGTCCTCTCCACGGTGAACTCACATAATCTGTGCATAAAATTCATCTATGCGACATGATGCTATGCAGTCGATGGTGCATAGCGTGTTCTCTATCTCTTGATCGGTGGCTTCGGGTACGAGGTTATCGGTGCTTGCACCGCAAGGGGTCATGAGGTATGATGACAGGGTAGATAGCAAACCACCATCACTCCTTGGAGCTGACCGTGACGGGTGAGCACCACGCAATGGGATCATTGTAACACCACCAAGGAAATCTTCCATTTGCAACATCCTTGTCGGCAGCAAGGAGTGCATGAACAGGTTCTCAAACATCTCGAAAATCTACACAGGGATTAGTGCCTGGAGTGGGGGACACCTGATGGTAGATCTTACTTGTGTCCATCCTTCACGGAGTGTATTTCCATTCCCATTAACGATATTGAATAGAACCACCGCGGCTAGCTGTCCTTTGAAGTTTGTTCCAAATTTGACAGACAGGGAGGAAACGGTCACAGATTGTCCTTCGACTTCAACGACCGGATAGCGGGGGACATGAGCAGGAAGGTTCTCGGACAAGAGGGTGGTGGCCTGTGAAAGCGAGACTACTGCGAAATCAAACACATCCAGTAGATTGAAATGTCCTGCTAGCGTGGCGCATTGTCGGAATCCTGAAATTGCTCGCTGAATCACATATTCATCATCGAAGGTGATAAACGCGTGGGCGATGGCAGAAATAACTGACTTCCAGACGGACCTAAACATGTCGAAATCAAAGAGAGCCGAATTGCACATCATGAACCGCCCTACGAAAGTTTGAGCCATGGACACTCTTATGAGGCTCAATGTATACCTGATTGCCGCGAGCGGGCAAGGAGCTCCTTCCATGCGTATTCAAACCCTAGCTGGCCGGTATGCTCTTCCGGCATAATGATCTCGCGCTTACGTATCGAGTCATAAATGTGTTGCTGGAAAGCCTTTAGCCAAGGCAAACAAAGACTAAGAGAGGTCTTACTAGGAACTCAGGCGAAAAATCTTCACGACCATTCTGCCCCCTCAAATTCCGTTGGTAGTCCTCTATTGTCATTCGTTTCTGGCATCTTATAAGTTGTGGGGAAAGGGCAACGAGATGGTTGTACTTGCCCGAATTTGAGGATTGTGGAGATCAGTATTAAGCATAATGATTGAAAACGCCAGCACGTAAACAGCATCCTGAGTTTTAATTTCAGCTAAAGAAAAAAAAGATATTAGCAATGGAGTAGCATCAAATGCGTCTGTGCTCGCCTGGTTTCGAGGCAAAATAGACCGATGCAAATGTCTCAGCGATACGATCGATCTGTTGAGACTCCCCAGGAAGTCTGAGAGCTTCGAGCATCTCCCGCATGGCATCTACTATCGGTTTCTGACAATGCATGCGTAAGTGACGAGACATCCGAGGAAGAGAAGTAATTGACATCTTTGAACTCGAACAAATTCATGAACTCTTTGAGAAGCTCTAAATTCTCTGGTTTTGACAGGTAATCCCCGAGCAGGCGTTTATCTAGGCGAGTGGAGCTCTTTAGGAACTTTGCTAGACTCTTTGTCCGAGATACTTCAGGAGAGAGGTCCGAGTATATGAGCTTGTTCTCCTCCAGGAAGGCAAGCCCAAGCTTGGGCTTTGAGTTAAATCGAGCAGCGCCTGTCCACACGAGCTTCTTCCTAGATTTACTCTTCAGGAGTTGTTCCGGTGACTTGAACTCCTGGTGAAATTTTCAGAGTGCACTCCGAGGAGCGCAATAAAGACATACCGGCTTCCAGGCCTCGTCTTCCTGCACTCCGAGTGAGCACATATAACAGGACACACAGTGACACCTACTCCTCGGGCCCGCGCTGCCATGTCATTCACGAATCCTAGCAACATATCCAGACAAAGGTACTGCGAATGCACTTGTTGTGCTTCTTGAGCAGATGAGTACTGCCAAGTGTACACCCCCTACAAATGAGAATGAAGGAGCGAACGAATGATAAGCTATACCAACTAACCTTGGTCAAGAACTCTATAAGCCGTTCAAAAAGATTCTCGCAATTGAGGTCACAATCATAGTTAGTGTAGAGATCAACCATGAAACTAGGATGCCGTGACATCTGACTCAATGTCTCCAGCATCAAGTCACGGGTGTCGCCACGTGCCGGGTGTACTGGAAGGCGGGAGGGAACAGGACTGCCTTTCTCCAAGTCAAATTCCGTGTCGACTGGTCCAAGGATTGGAGTAGACATAGCAGGAGTGCCAGAATGTGGTGAGCCTATTTGACGTTTTTTTGTTGCGTTGGACGGCAGAAGAGGAGGGGCTGCTAAGCGATCAATGGTGAAAGCGAGGTAAAGTTCTTGTTGCAACTTAAGGTATGGGCGCATGGTCTCGAACAACGAAGAGATCGTTCGCAAAGCGCTCTGGAGCACAGCCGGGTTGTCGGAACGCGCGAGCTGGAAAAGATTTTTACATCCGTGATCTAGAATCAGGACAGAGAGGGAAGGATGATCTCCGATCCTGGTTCCGCAGGTTTCGATAGTAGTGTTCAAGATGGCGAGAGCAGTTAACCTCGTCGAATCTGTATGAACGTGGTCACTCGGGTCCAGAATATTGACAAGCACCCGAAGAAGCTCCAGGAGGGCAGGTAGCCCATCTGCAATGGACAAGACATGAGAGCGTTTCAAGGGGCTTGTGTGCATACCCACAAGGTTTGGGGACAACAATAGATGGTACATTCCCTTCCACGGTTCTGTCCAGGGTATCGGCCGGTTTGAGAGTGAGGTCCTGTGTCACAGTACCTGTATGCTTTGTATCTTCTCCGTGTGTACCCAAAGAGACTGCATTGTCGGTGACTTGACTGTGTAGAGCGACGGTAGTTGGAAGCGACAGGCTAAGATCACCGTGTTGAGGTTCGTCCTCGTGAACTCGAAGCTTCGCCTCCTCTTCAGCGGGGTCAAGCTCGTGGAGGCGCTTAAACATCGTTCGAGCGATGGAAAGCATTGTTGATTCAGCAGCGCGCCGTAAGACCTCTTGGTTGTGTTCATCAGGGGGATAAGGAATCATGAAGACGATGTCACAAACCACTTAACCTCATCTGACAACACGTCGTCAACACCGTTTCTAGCATCTCACAGACCTCCACGTCACCCAGGAACGCCCCCACGCCGCTGCCAACCATGCAGTCATGGATAACGGTCATTATTTTGAGTAGAACGACCTCATCCCCCGACGAATCACTCGCTTCGAATTTACAGTGGGACACTGTGTTGCTGAGCTCGACTAATGCAACCTCCAATTCGGGAGAGCTGGTTGAGATCAATCCACATGCGAAGAAATTGTGGAGGGCAGCAAGCGCCGCCGAGGTGATGGGACCTGTCGAGATTGGGGAACGGATGAGGGCAAAGAATGGGCCGAGAAGCACGGTAAGAGGTATGCTTTGGATGTCTGGGGCGTCATGAGGTACGAATGCCAAGGACGAGTCGAACCAACCTTCGGCATCACGAATGATACGCTTGAGTTCTTGGAACCCGCCCATTAGATCCCCCTCTGGAGAAACTCTCCCAACACGTTGGTCATCGTCACCAGGGCTTGTTCTCCGAAGACCGAGATCTCTTGCCAACGCGTAATCCCGAGCGTGAAGCATGTGAGCTGCAGATGCCCAGCGCGAATTCTTTCGCATGACCGATGTCACGGCAAGTATCTCTGAGAGAAGAACATGCTTTTGAGCTACTCGCGGCGTCGATTCGGAATGTGGAGAATGCATAAGAGCCCTGGGGTTTGATTGTGGCGCGTCAAATGGGAACTAACTTCGGCATCTCGGCTCAGCCACACTCCGGATATTCGAGTACGATCCAGTACGCCGTACAACGTCACGCGTGTAGAGTCGCAATGCCCAGTATTTTGTGACGACAGATACAACGAATCTGGTATTTACTGTCCTGAAGGCTGGCCTGTACCCGCCCGCGCTGCCATCGCGGCCTGCCCAGCTGCAGTCGCAGCCAACCGAGTGCGCTTTCGTTCGGCCTCTGCCATGGGAGTAATGTCAGGTGTGATCAGGAACATGACGATGTTAGCCCACCAGCTTCCTTCTCTCGCTCAATCTCGCTCACTATCGCCTCAATCTCCGGGAGTTCCAGATTCTGACGTACTAACTTAGCCTGCAAGGGTATTCCGACTTGAAAATAGGCTCACAGTGATCTTTCCATAACCTTCCATCACACTGATCTCAATGTTCTTCGCCCCTGTTTGCACAACCTCGAGAAGACTCTTGATTGTCAGCTTGATACTCTCTTCACGTGTCATATTATCTTTGTGGTTCTTCTCCAAGAACTCACGGACTGTCTTGGATGAACGACCGATAGCGTTTGCCTAGAGAAAGCTTAGGAAAACTATGACGAAGACTCGAAGAGGATCACCCACCTTCCACGCACTAAAAATACCACTGGGCTCCGTCTGGTACAATCTTGGTCTAGTATCGTTGGGGTCGAAACCGACGATCAGTGTTGAGATACCAAACGGACGGACGCCACCCGATTGCGTATATTTCTGGTCGAATGCAAGTTCGGAGTCTGCTAGGACACACGAAGGTGTGCTTACCTGCTGAATGCCTGCGATGTGTCTTGTGATATACTCCACCGTCACTGGGTCTTCCACCGTCAGTCGATGGCTCTGGCATTCTATCCGCGCCTTGTCGATCAAGACACGACCGTCCGCAGTGAGACCTTTGGAAGAGATGAGTCCAAAGCGACTGAACGTAGGCTGAACGCGATACCAGCAAATGCCAAGCAGATGTGGTCATCAAGCATCACGACCTTGCGAACTGTGCGAGGGTCCTGAAGCTGCAAGACAGACTTCTTCTCGACGCCGAGTACAACAACATCCTTGCCTCGTACGCCGACCTGGTAGGAAGAGTGAGACACGGTCAACTTGAAGTGCACAATGGGCGATTACTGCGCATGTTCCCTTTCGGACAGCTTCAAGTGCATACTCGACCTGCACACACATCATAAGATAGAGGATCGAGGGTGACGCGTCTGGACACTACCTGGAACAGGTGGCCATCGGGAGAAAAGACGGTAAGCGCTACAACACAAGATCAGTTCCAGACTTGGAACAAAGAAGTGCTACTCACCGCGATCATAGGACCTGGACATGGCAGAAGATTGATATGTGTGGACGCGCGTTCAGAGCTGGCGTACCCACCAAATCACTGACGTAAGCAGCACTTCGTCGACACTGCCACCACCTGTCCAATGCCCAACTGACATGTCGGACGACGAAATCGAAATAGTAGGGGATGTCTCTCCGGACGCAAGGTAAACAATATTCGTCTCCACTACGAGCACTCTCACCAACACCCCGCAAGCATTTCCGGAACAAACGACATCTGTCAACTTTGCTCCACCAGCCTACACGGTCTGAACGATACCGAACGAACCGAGCATCACAACGGGCATCTCTCTGGCCAGTCAACCGGTGCAGTTTGACCAGATATCTCCTCCTGAACCTCCGAGACTGACGTGTCCGCAGCGCGGCGGCGACTCAGACGTGGAAGACCCAAACCCTCCACCCGGCCAAAGACGGCGCAGATGGGGTCCAGGGACGTTGTGGAAGAGGATGTTTTCTGGAATCCTACACAAGCAACAGCACCACCCGACAACTGCACGCCTGGTAAGGTGCCTTCTAGTGAGGTTAATATTAGCCCCTGATTGTCGCCAGGAACACTCTCGATTCTGAAAGAGGCACTGAAGCAATCCTATAAGAAAGGAACCATTAAACGTGCTTTTTTATGTTACGAACGGACACCTCATATTCGCCATGAATCCTTTGACACGGCCTGGGGTTGCGGGTACGTGGGCTTACCCGCGGCATTGGAAACGAGATATTTGGGCTGACTGGTTTGACTACTGCGTCATGAGATATCGCAATTTCTTGATGGCATGTGCCGCTCTTATGGATCAGCAATTTCAGTCTATCTACTCTGCCTATCTCAGTTTTCCGTCGCCCCCTAGTGTGCGAAATTTACAACAATGGTTAGAAGAAGCATGGAAACAAGGTGGCATCACATCCATGTTCGTATAATGTCATTGACATAGTTGTTAGGCTACGATGAGGTCGGTGCTCGTCACTTCGAGTGTAAATTGACAAGCACGAAGAAAAAACTTGGAACAGCAGGTGATGTGTGATGAATATGGCAGACATCAATTCCTGATCTAGACCGTCAGACCTTTATGTTGCCTTCACGTCTCGCAAAATCCCGTAAGATTCCTGAAATGCGTGGTTAGCAGGAGATGACGAATTGGCTTAGCTGCATGCTTGTGGATTTTAACCTCAGACATTCTCCCAAAGGTTGTCCATGTCATTCGGTGAAGGGACGCCATTCACCTTTATCCTACAGGATTTGATACCCTGACAGAGTGGGTTGTTAATTACTTCACCGACAAGCCCGAGGGGGATGTCAACAAGATACTCCGCGCCGCGACCCCTGTTGTGGCCACTGGTAAAATGCCTCTCATAATGCAGTATGATGGTCATTCCATAACAATTGTGGGGTATGAACTCGGAAAAAATGGCAAGTACAACCTTCTTGTGTTTGATCCATCAAGGTGATCTTTCGGCAACATGAACATCCGTGGGACGTTGGAAATTGACATGACCAAATAGCAATGTTCCAAAGGATGTTCGTCAAGCTGCTCTGAACGCGTGGCCTGGTGCATATTCGACCCCGTCGTCCATCTCGCCAGGTAAAAGCAAACGTCGTAAACGATCCAAGTCCCCTGCTCCCAGGAAGCGATCGCGTACCAACGAGGATCTCGATGACAACATAGTCAGTGTATCCAACTCAGATGGCGAGAAGGCAGATACCCTCGAGTCCGCTCTAAATCCAGATACGGTCATCAAAGCATTCAGGCTGAAGGGATCCAAGTCAGTTCACTTTTGGACACATGATCCACCGCTTAATATTTTTCAGGATGAAGAAGCAAGACTACCAACTTCTTTACTTTACCATGGGTGATCCGCTCTCAGATCAGGAGCAGAGCGACCGCAAGGTTGTTTTCAGTGTCGCTGAGTGTTAATTCGATTTCATTTTATATCTACGGAACTCTTAGTCGTGAACTTGGATCAATGTCACTTTCCCCCCAAAGATGGACGATACCAATAGACTAGGTGATTATCGTGAATGAACATCATTATATGGAAGCCATGATGCTCTGAGACGCTGCAAGTGTGATATCAGGTTGAATATCGGATGGAGATATTCCTGAGAGAGGGGGCAGAAACAATGCAGTGACCGCCGACCTCACGGCCCTATCCCAGGCTTCATGTGTACGGTATCCCCCTGCTCTCATGATACCTTCTGAGTCTTCTCGGACCGCTTCGCTGTAAATGTCTTCGTAGTTGTCCCGCAGGGTATACATGTCCTCGTACGCATACCAATCGTCCTGTAGGGGAACATGTGGCACATCGGGAACGGTAGTGCTTTGTACTGCACGTGAGCGCAAGAGCTGTGCACTACTCTTGGCCAAAGTTGTGGCGGCAGCACGAGTCGACAACCGTTTGTTTGCTTCTGCGCGGGATTTTGCGATGACCTGAGCGGCATCTTTGGTGCTCGTCTCCAGTCGATCGATGATTTCTCGACGGTCTTTCTCCTTCTCCTCGCGCTGTAGTTCTTGCTCCTTGCGGGCTTCGAGTGCGCGCTGTTCCCTTTCTAATCGATCTTGCTCTTCTTGCTCCTTTAAGGCTTGGACATACTGTTCCTCTCGTCGCCAGTTGAGTTCGATCAAGGCTGCATTTTCCTTGCGATATCTCTCGACCCTAGCTTCAGTCTCCGGAACATCGATATCGTTAATGAGATTGAATGCTATATTTATCTTCAAGTTAACTGAAATTCAGCAATGGCTTAGGGTATATGGACTTGCATATATCCTCGACCTCTTCGAGATAGTCATTGTACGAGCGAAGGTCGGGAAAATCCTCGCGACGCTTGTTAAAGCTGGAAAGACCACCATGAGGAGGGTTACAGGCTGTAAAGAGAGTGCTTACTCCTTCACTATACGCCTTCGTACTGCGACTTCTTTTTCGACTGTGAGGTCCTCAAACGTTTGCGGAACAAATGCTAGCTTTCGGAGGACCTTTTGACATATCGGACACGGGGCGGGACCGAGCGTGAACAACCGATCGATGCAGGATTCACACCTGAATGTGAGATGAGGGTTGAGTTACGCGAACGAGATATGCGTGGTATAGATACATCTTGTGGTAACACGCGCTCACGAGTAATCGCAACTTTGGGTTAAGATATCGGTCTGATTTACACACTGGACATTGATCGTCCATGGACTGCGGTGGCTCTGTCTGGGGAAACCGAACAGGTAGAGGGATATGACGTACGAAATATTCGGACGTTCTGCCAGATGCATCCTTGACACCACCACCAAATATCGTCGTGGAGGTGCTCTGGATCTGAGGGGTATTGGGTCGCGTTGAATGAGGGTTCGCTGCGGTGGTGCCGCCCCTGCGCACGGTCGTGCCTTTGAGCCACCCTCCAGCGTTGGTCGTGCGGGACATGGCAGAGTACAGCTTACATAAACTTGCAAGAGTGAAGAAGAGGCTTGGTCATCGGATGACTCAAGGACGGCAGTTGATGTGTACCGGTCCACTGCAGTTCTTTCGGTTAGAGACGAGTCTAAGCGAGTGCCCAAACTCGAGTTATCCCCGTAGCTGAGGTTTCATCGAGTAGCAACTGTGACTAGCAACCCTTCTCGCGACCGATCGGTGTCGTGCAGGTGTGGGTATCGGATTCCTGCCTGAAAACCAGGCGGAATGTGACTTTTGCCATGTTTCTTGTCCCTGTCGCTGAATCTCTGACAGCACTCTAAACGTGGGTAAGCCCGCTGAGAACTCGGACATCCATCCCGCCAGCGGAATCTAGCGAGCCATTTGGCCCCGTGACCTCAGAGGGATTCCAGTTCGGGCGAGCTTCTGAAGCAACCGCCGCTAGGCGGGTCCGTCAACAGAACCATCAGGCTCTTGTGCTCAGACGCCAACCATCGCCTGCCTACCGCGCTCTGAAACAGGCCCGTATCCGTGCGTTCCATCCGTCAACCCGATTAACACCCCCTGGCTATAGTCTCATACGCTCAGCTTTCCCTCCACCATCCGTCGGTCGTCGTTGCGTTACCACCTAAAACTTTCAGTACCCCATCAAATCATGGATCATTTTCATCTGCCTACACCGCAGTCTACCGCATCGATCTCACCAGGAGTGATACCATGCCGTCGCCAATCTATGCCTATTGTCTACGATGTACTCATGACTCCCCCCATGTCTCCCACTCACGGCAAGGATGAAATAGATGCTAACCAGGCCGGTACCATGATGGTGCATCACGAACAAGAACCGTACGCAGAGAAACCATCAAGTCAGGAGGCTCAGTTGCGGCTCCACCAGCCCCCCGTCTTGCAGACGGCTTGTCCTCCTTGGCAACCTCCCAACCCTCAACTGCAACAGCCTCTCACACCACCTTCTCGACCTGCGCGTTCCCTCGAAAACGAGCAAGTCCACGTCGAAAAGCCCGGTGTGTTAAAGCTAACGGATTTTGAAGTGAGAGGGGCTTTAGGCAAAGTTTCATGGTTGCCCCTCGGTCTACCCCACTTATTTCTTTCTCTAGGCACGGGAACATTCGGCCGCGTTCTCTTAGTCCGTCTCAAGTCTGCAACTCCGGGATCTCAAAACATTTTCGCTATGAAAGTCCTTCGAAAAGTTGAAATTGTCCGCCTCCGCCAAGTTGAGCATGTTAATGCCGAGCGGTACATCCTGTCCCGAGTCCGGCATCCTTTTGTTGTAGATCTCTTTGCAACTTTCCAGGACAGCCTGAACATCTACATGCTGATGTCCTATGTTCCCGGTGGTGAACTCTTCACTCACCTCCGTAGGGCCCAGAAGTTCACTCCCGACGTCACACGGTTTTACCTGGCCAACATTATCCTTGCCTTGAGATACCTGCATTCCTTCAACATCATATATCGCGACCTCAAGCCTGAAAATCTCCTGCTGGACTCGCGCGGCTATCTTCGTTTGACAGACTTTGGGTTTGCCAAAATAGTTGACGATCGCACATGGACTCTGTGCGGCACACCCGAGTACCTAGCCCCAGAAATTATCCAGTCCGAGGGGCATGGGAAGGCCGCGGATTGGTGGGCGTGCGGAATTTTATGTTACGAAATGCTCGTTGGGTACCCTCCTTTCTTCCATGAGACTGCATACGGCATCTACGAGAAGATTTTGAGGGGAGTTGTCCAGTGGCCGCCGACCATGGACCGACTTTCCAAAGAGCTCATCAAGGCATTTTTATACCCTGACCGCACCAAGCGTCTTGGGAACATGATCGGTGGTCCGCAGGACGTCCTTGATCATCCATGGTTTCGTGGCGTGGATTGGGATGCATTGGAACGATGCGAAATCAAGGTGATTCTTTTGCCCATTGTTTCGATTGACTGACGAACGACATCCAATCCCAAGGCTCCAATCATCCCCCATACTACCTCACTCGATGATACCCGTCACTTCCTTCATCTTCCCCTCCCCTCCCTGGAAGATATGCCTGGACTTGTCAGGGAGGAAATCCCTCCCCCTATTCATCAAAGATTTGAACCTACCATATATCAGTTCCTTGAATTCTAATAATCCCTCGCACCCAGTCGTCGCTTCTCGCGAGGACTCACGTTCGCTTGGCGGTGTCCGTCCTGTCCGACTTGACGTTATGTGAACCACTTGGATTCATATACCCCCCTTTCTATCGTTTCATCTTGGTCTTTTTACCTTGCCTCTCATGTAGCTTTGACATGTAGTATGCTGGTTTGCTGTATCCCTCGCGAAATCCTTCCTTCAGTGCCGTAGAATGATGATAGCTGTGTATACTAGTGATAGTTAGGGTTGCAATCGTAGATCTCTCCTTGAATCGCATTATCTTCATTCCCAAGCTAATTATAGATGGCTGTTGGCTAACATCGCCAAACAAACGCAGGCCTCCAATACCTCCTGAAAAGGATACCGAAATTTGTACGATCACATATGGGCCGTAGGCGAAAGCATCGGACGCATCTCAAGGGCTCACAGACACAGGACAACGTGCCAAAGTCCTTTATCATCAAGCATGGCCAGGTTGGCACTTCTCTAAGTCAGCTCGTCCGCGACCTGCGAAAAGTTATGGAGCCTAATACCGCTACCCGGTTAAGAGTTCGTAGCGTCTTTCTAGGGCTTTTTGGGAGTCTGCACGCTTGATACTCGGTCTTCCAGGAACGCAAACGTAACAAGCTAAAAGATTTCCTAACGATGGCCCCAGCTCTCCAAGTATCTCATCTGATGGCAATCACGTTGAGCGATGTCGCTCCATCCCTTCGTATTTCTCGCTTGCCAACTGGGCCTACGTTTAGCTTCCGAATTGAGCGGTACAGCTTGAAGAAGGACTTGTTGAAAGCGTCCCGCTCATCACGAAGTCAGGGGTTGGAGTATTTGACTGCCCCACTGGTCTGTCACAATTATCCTTCGCATCTTATTCGTGTATTTATGTCACTGAACTACAGCTTGTCCTCGCCTCTTTTCCTCCACCCTCTCCCAATACACCCCCACATCTACCCCTCCTAATGAAGGGATTCCAGTCCATGTTTCCCCCACTTACGCCAAATTCGATGCATCTCTCAGGTGCCCGTCGCATCGTCCTTGTCGCATACAACGCGGAACGAGGTACGATCGATTTTCGACACTACGTGATCACCGTCAAACCTCACGGTATTTCGAAACGCGTTCGGCGAGTCCTCGAGGGGACGAAAAAGTCTATAAGCACTTCTACGACCGGTGTTCTCGACCTCGGAAACGAGAAGGATGTCGCAGATTTTTTGCTCCGAAAACGAGGCGAGCCGGGACCTGCCAGCGAAGGCGGATACGAGTCGGCTGCCTCTTCCGCGTCGAGTGCTGCGGATGATGATGTAGATGCGGTCTCATTAGCCGATGATTACGTGGGGAGGAACAACAGGAAGGGGCAAAAGAAAGCGGTCAAGTTGGACGAAGTTGGACCCAGAATGGAGCTTAGACTTGTGAAGATAACGGAGGGGGGCCCTGGAAAAGAGGGTGCAGTCATGTACCACGGATTCGGTGAGTGCGTTGTGCGTGGTCGTCGAATTGATTCTAACGACTCTTGTAGTCAAAAAGTCAAAAGCTGAAGTTGCGGCGCTTAAAGCATCGCATGCGTCAAAGGAAAAGTTGAGGAAGCAGCGGAGGGAGGAACAGGAAGAGAATGTGCGGAGAAAAAAGGAAACAAAACAAAACCAATCGAATGTGGTGCCAGAAGGGGCCTCCGATAACGGGGTGGATGACGGTGGAGATGAAGAAGACTACGCTGAGAATGATGTTGAGTGGGATGAGGAGGATGAGATCAGCGACGTGGATGATGACGGTTCTGCCGATTCAGAATGGGAAAGCGAAGAGGAAGCTGTGGAACCACCGCTGAAGAAGACTAGAGTTTCCGTGAGGCGGTGATAGGCCACACAGTTACAATAATATATTATTGTGTACTCACTGAGCAGGGGGTGAATGGTGGATATACAATATTCTAAATAGATTAGGAGGGAGGAGGAGCAATGCCGTTCTCTCGAGCGCTAGAGCCAAAGAGACCACCGAACGCGCTCTCTAGTCTCATTTTCACACCTTCCCAATCATCCAAGGCCGGTCGCACGTCAAGGTAAAAGGAAACGTTTGAAGAATCAGAAGCGCGCCCGGTGTAAAAGTCAATAACGTAGCGGATCTTCGTGCCACAGCGATCCACGATCCAGTCATGACGATCAAAGGGCGCTGAGTACCTGAGAGACAAACGGGAATCCCATCAAGTCACCGTCAAGAATCCGAAAGGGCGCCTACCCAAGGAACGTCATCAACCTCGCTTTAGGGCTGATGTCTTTCGGTCTGCCTTGGAAGTTCACGAGCTTGACACCACCACACCTGTTTCCACCTCTGCCAGCTTCCCATTTGAGAACCTCGGACCAGGCTCGCTCGTTCACAGCATTGTGAATGGGCACAATGGTCCTCATGTCCGTGGCTTGAGGATTATGGTTCTTCCGAGCCATGGCTGCGAAGAACTGGGCCTCCGAAGGGTACACCCAGTTAGCATCGGGAGTTCGCGGAATCGACGAGGTCTCGCGGTCTGTGGACAACGGGGACTGGTTTAACTGCGACGAGCCCTTTGTCGAGAGTAGGGAAGACCAAGTGGACCGCGTACTCGATCCTACCGGACAACCGTCTTCTGAAGGTTGACCGTGGTCCACCGGGCATTTGTTGGCCATGGCAGCTTGCAGCAACGCTAATGATATGAGGCAGCCAACGAGATGATGACTAAGCCTGGGTACGACATTAGGATTTGACCATTAGGACCAAACAGATGCAAATCGCATTCGGCAGAGCATGCCGACTGATGAGTACTTACAGCGGCCTCACCTCATCTCATGTCTTCACGGTGTTGAGGTGGCTCGTCCTACATACTAATTGGCTATGCGTATAGTCAGCGAGATCAGTAACCTAGGCAGTGAACTGAGTTTCTCTAGCCAATAACACGCGGACCAGGTCATGGGTAGTTATCATCTGACAGGCGTATCAGCTAACAGAGATTATGTCATCATGTATGTTAACCGGACCCAATGATGGTTGCAGGCCTCTTGTGCAGAACTTGTGACGGGCTCAACACTACCCCCTCTCGACAATGCCATCTTCAGAATCCATCTTTTCTACCCCCCTAACCAGGTTGTTCAATATCAACCATCCTATCATGCTGGCAGGCACGTCGAACAAGTCTCTGACACCGGTGCGGCCCTTGATGACTACAGCAGGGATGAACATCGCTGCTGGCCCAAAGTTGGCTGCAACTGTAACCAACTCCGGAGGTATTGGTGTCATAGGCGGCCTTCACCAAACCCCAATAGTACTCCAACGCACCATCGACGAATTAAAGTCATATCTTGAAGACAAGAACGCGCCTTTTGGCGTTGATCTGCTTCTCCCTCAGATAGGCGGAAATGCGAGGAAAACAAATGTATGCCTGGGCTTGACGTGTCCCTCAACATGATCCATTGGTCTTTCTTCGTAGCACGATCATACAAACGGTCAGCTCGATGAACTACTTGACGTCATCATTGCCAGCAAGGCTGCCCTCTTCGTCAGCGCTGTCGGGGTACCTCCCAAAGCTGCTGTGGACAAGCTACATGCAGCTGGTATACCCGTGATGAAGCAAGTCCCTTCTCTCAGCAGAGCACCCGGTTCTAACAGTTCCCAAATGTAGCATGGTTGGGCACCCAAAGGTGGGTGAGTAAGTGATGTACACCACCTCGTATGATTCTCATATCCCCAGCAGCATGTCGGTAAAGCGCTCGCCCAAGGTTTGTTCACTTTTCACTGCTTGACATGTTCGGGGTGACGTCTCGTGTCTCAGGGGTTGACATCATTTGCGCGCAAGGTG